>JAODAL010072055.1:0-15275 GCA_025379985.1 Phyllomedusa bahiana
TATTCACTTTACGGGTTTTTGGTTTCCAACTGGTAACAGCACATCAATCAGTTTCCTTCAGAGCCTAGCTACAATTTTGGTCCCTATGCACCAAGTGATGTCAGGGCAGCATCTCATGATGCTTTACCCTGGCACCACCACTATATAAAGAGCAACCCACAGCCAGTAAAAATAAGTAAAAAAGTCCTCAGATGTATAAAGTGGTTGAGCTGCCATATAGGCTTAGGCTAAAACCAACCAAACATTGTCAACTTGTAACTGTTTGGCCCCTTTTCAGCCATATATGCTGCACTAGTTATAGTGTGCGGTGTGTTTTTGACATGTTTTTGGAGCATTTTTCGGCATGGTTTTTGTCCTGGCTATTAACTTGTATGGGAGAAAACCTTCTCCAAAGCCTCATCAAAAACCTCTGAAGAAGCGTGTTTCAGGTGAGGTTTTGATGCTGTTTTGGACGCTGAAAAATCAGCTTCCAAACAGCGTCCAAATATGTTACGTGTGAACAGACCCTAATTGGCATGCCAAGGCAAGAGTGTATTCTAAAAGTTACCATTGCTGGTTAGTACATGGCTGGTACTAAATAAAATACTGGCATTGGCCCCCTGGCAGTAAAACCATCTCTGCCAGTGGTTTACCAGTTTGGTGGCAAACCTAATGTAGCAGGAGATTTACCAACTCTTTAGGAATCTCGGGAGGACTCCCCCTTTTCAGGGAGTCTCCCTGATAATCAGGTAGAGTTGGTAAGTATGTATTAACAACAAGTTCCTTTCAATTTCCTTTTTTAGAAAGTTGTTGTAGTTGAGGATGGGTTTGCATGTTGCAAATTTGTTGTATTTTTTAACTACATCAAAATAGCAAACACTTAAAAAAAAAAAAGTCATACATTTTTCCAAAAATACACAATTCATTACTAAAAAAAATGCATTTAAAAAAGTGTTTTCCTCATGTTTTTGAGAAACATGAGGAAAAGCATCAACAAACAACATACACGCAGCATGTGAAACCAACCTGCACACAATAATTGATTTCTCACGTGCAACACCATTCCAAACAATTTAGGAAATTGAAAGGTGCTTGCTATTAATAAAGGTTCAAAACAGCAACAGCAACAACAACAAAAAAAAATCACACAATGTGAAAGCCCCTTTAGGGTATGTTCACATGGCATAATTGCGGCGCACATTTCACCACGTATTTGTGCTTTAATACGGGCAAAAAACACGCCACAATTACAGTAATTCATGGCTCTCATAGAGAACTATGAATTACGCCTCGATCGTAATGTACGCCGGGGAAGAGACGTGACAGGCTTATGTGCCACTGATAATAGAAGTGAATGGTGTCGGCTGGGGGCATGTGCTTCCAAAACATACCGCATACTGCGGCACGTACAGTGCGCGTCCCAGTATGCCGTCTGGACATACCCCTAGGGTAGGATTACCCGATTGCTTTCAGTACCGAAAAACAAGCTAATTCAGCCCAGATTTTGGATGAAGATTTGCTATTTCAGTTATGGTTTCCAAGCTGTTTTTAGAGACAGATTCCAGCCACTCTGTACAGCCTCAAGAAAAGACATCAGTTCTTTGTCAGTGCTGTTTGTTTTCAGCGCTGAAAAACCCCCACACACGCTGCAAAAGACAGCATTGTTTGCACTGCAACTCCGTTTTTCCATTGAAAACCACATGAGTAGGATTGCAGTTTGTCTTGGTCATTGTTTTGACACTATTTTAATGCAGAATCCGCTTTAGAAACTGCTTTGAAAGCAGTAATGTGAACTTGCCCTTACTCTCTCAACTTCTGAAACATTTTTCTTAGAAACAACATAGGAAAGACACTTCAGCTCACCTGCATTCAGCTCTGGAAGGCACAGAAAGTGTGTGCAATCAGCCAGCACACCCAAGTTGGAATATATAAAAGGAGACTAAGGGCGTTTTTGATGCGTTTTTTCAATGCGTTTTTTTGTGCAGAAGGCACAGCAATCAATGCTGTACATTGCTGCACAAAAACGGCAAAATCGCGATAATTACTGCATTTTACCACGGATTTTTGACGCGATTTTTGTGCAGCAATGTACAGCATTAACTGCTGTGACTTCCTGCACAAAAAACGCATTGAAAAAACGCATCAAAAACGCCCCAAAAACGCAACGTGTGAAAGCACCCTAAGGGCAGTGTTCAGCCCAATATGTGTCAGCCTCTTGCTATCCTGTTTTCCATGTGGATATTGCATAATAAATTACTGGATCTTATTCTGAACGGCTGGATCTCCTTTTCATATATTTTTCTTAGAAAGTATTAAATTAAAATTAAGACAAGATGGTACACTTTCTACAGTGTCCAAATATTTTTTTTTCTAATTCCTTCATAATATTTCTTCTACTTTGTTCAAGATTCTCCTAAACATATTTACCTGATTTGTGTTCGCCTAGTTTTACATATTTTATATACCTTGGCACATACTAACTGTCACCAAACTGATACATCAAAGACTGATAATTAATATTTCATTATGTTAGAAATTTCGGTTGCATGGCACATATCTGACTGGAAAGGCGTGTCTCTGTAGATCTCCTCTTTTACACTTTGTAAACCTGTTTTAAATATTTTGGGGACATGTATGAAAACTGTCTATTTCCAAGACTTTCTTTGTTGCAAATAACAACCGCTCAGAGCTCCCCTCTCATTTCATATAGTGCTCAGTCAAGTCACATTATTGTGACCACAAGCTAATATCTAGAGTATCCACCATGTAATCATCCTGTGCAGCTGTACAGCAGATAGATGGGCTAGGAGTGATGCTGACTGCAGTGCATCCCATCCCACATAGAGCAAACAAAAACAAGGATGATTAATTAGGTTTAAGTCTGGGGAATTAGAGGGCTATGTTAGTATTTGGAAGTCTTGGCCTGGCTCATCCAACCAGTGTTGGACATTTCTAGCCATGTGACATGTTGCATTCTCTTGCTGGAAAATCCCTTCTGTCCCAGGGAAGACAATCAGCATGTATATGATATACGATATTTACAAGGATGGATTTATACCCAAATCTGTTGAGACTGGCTTCCACATGAATGAATAAGCCAAGAGAATGCCACAAAAACATTCTCCAGACCATAATGCTGCCACCACTAGCCTGTAATCTTCCAGCAATGATTACAAGGTGTTTGTTCTCTGATGTTTTTCACCTGACAAGCCAATGTCCATTCATTTAATGAAGCAGAAAATGTGATTCATCGAAGAAAGCAACCCATTGCAGTCAGTGAAGGTCCAAAGCCGATATTGCCTTTCCTTCTCCTTCACTAGAAGAGGTGCAGTAACCATCTGTCTGCTTCGACGCTTCATACACAGTAGGGTTTGCACAGGTCTGGTAGCCTCCTGGTTCGTTTTGATGCTGAGCTGCTTCACTTTAGCTTGTTGGTGCACCTCCATAGCTGCTATTCACCTCTCACATCAATGGCACATGGTACTTTGCAGTTTCCACACTGCTTCTTCACAATGGTGCCATTTGTTCATTCACGATACACTTTCACCACAACAGAGAGTGAACAGTTCACAAACTGTACAGTTTCAGAAATAGTGCTATCCTTGGCCTGAGAGGCAATAATGATCCCATTTTGCAATTCTGATAAATCACCCCTTTTACCCAAAACAACAGTGAGGGATATGTATGCAGATAGCCTATTGCACACCGTACACCCCCACCAAGCCAGCTCAGACACGTAACTTCTTTCATGAGCTACGTGCTACTGACATTGAAGGTAGAAGGTAGTCATAATAATGTTATTCAGCTGTATATATGACTGACTGCTCGTGTTAACAGCTGTAGGCTCCATGCCTGGATTTAGAGATGTTACCTATGGAATTCTACCTACCTTGTCATTCCATGATGGTATTTCCATCACACTACGTGGTCTATGCTAGTCATAGCGAAGGGGAGGTTGCAGCGCATCTCTTTGTTGTGTAAACCAGAAGGGACATCAGACATTACGCATCATGTCCAATGTAACTTACAGTAACACTAAGGTAACATAGGGAATTTGTAAACTATGTCAGATATTATGTCAGACATCAAACTGGAAGTTACAATGTGGTAAGAGGTAAGTTAACCCCTTAAACAGTGTAAAACCCCTAACCACAACCTAGGGATAGGGTTAATGTTACAGTTATGGTTAGTGTTGGTGATAGGGTTACAGAATAAATTTAGGTTCGAAACTCCTCACACACAAGTTTTAAAAAAAAAGTTCAGTTGAAATAGCGTCAATCAGAACCACGAGCTGTATGAATAGTGATTCTAGAAATAATGATATTCAAGGAAATAGAAAAGTAGAGTACAAGAAAACAACCACTCCTTCCTACCCAGAAAGAGAAAAATGGTAAATATTCCTGATAGACCTGTTCAACTAGTTGGCTACAATATGTAAAAATTTGAATTATAATATTTCAGTTGAACGGGCAGTTTTGCAGTTCCCTGCAGGGAGGTTGGACAGGAAAGCTGCTATACATGAGAAATGTTGCAGAGACCACATTCCTTTTAGGGCATGTCCCCACGGCACGGGTTTTTGGACGGTTTTTCAGGCAGTTTGCGGTTTTTCAGACCGCCTGAAAAACCGGCCGAAAATGAGCACAATTGTGCTCTATGGAAAACACGTGCAGCAGTCCCCACTGCACGGGTTTTCCGTCCTGCGGTTTTTCCGCCCGCGGGCCGCCCGAAAAACTTTCAACAAGCACAATCTTCTGTCCGGTTTTCGGATGGAATCTGTGCTTGTGAATGTGAAGGGGGAGGGCTTTTCTCCGCTCATCGCGGAGAAAAGCTGTCCCCCCCCCCGGCCGTGTGCATGGCACACATACCGGACAAATACCGGCTGGGTAAACCGACCGGTATTTGTCACTTGCAATGGGAACGCGCCCTTATTCGCTAGATTTACAGCAGTCCAATCTCTGATGAAAGTGCACTTGTCACATAGTTTAAAGAGGTTGTCTCACTACATTGATTCATCTTACCTCAGTCCTGTTTTCTTGGTTTCATTTTGAATTCAGGGGTGTGTTTACTGGTTTCCACTTGGCTACAGTAGAAGCCAGGTCTGTAGCTATAGCAACCAGTGCTGGCAGCCTATCAGGAGAGATCAAACAGGTCTGTAGCTATAGCGACCTGAGGAACTGATGCAGCCCATACAAAAAGGGATATCTAGGAATAGGTAGGACACTGTTAATGGACATATATTGTAAAGTGACTTGTTTTTTCAAGATCTTAAACATAAAAAGCAATCCTTGTAGTGAGACAACCCCTTTAAGTTACCCTATCTGAGAAAAGGATAAGATAGAGGGAGAGAAGCCGAGCTCTGTGATATATAGAGTTATAGGATTTGAAGCAGGGTTTCTGAGTAAAAAATAGAGTAAATCCCCAAAGAGAAAGTAAAACTACATATTGTTCTGTACACACACTAATAGAGAGAAAGCTGTCAATGTAGGTGGGGTATGTATTGTATGTGGATGGGGTAAGCAGGACTGTCACTGAAGGTATTCTATCAGTATTTTCTCAGCTTTTTACAAAGAAATCCTGCTCCAAATCAAAAAACCCTATATAATACAGAGCTCAGATTTTCTCCTTCCATCACATCCTGATCTCACATAGAGTAACAAAAATCAGTTTGATAATGAGAAGTTACCAGTAATAACCAGAGGCGTAACTTGAAGCTCCGAGGCACTAGTGCAAGAAGTGAAATGGGGCCCCCAATTTTTCCCTTTGCGCCATTTACAATTCTGGTGTCTCCTTATGTGGCAGAAGGGCTTTTGAGCCCCCTCAGGCTGCAGGACCTGGTAGCGACTGCTACCTCTGCACCCCCTGTAGCTACTTAAGCAAATATAGTGGTAGAACAGGCAATATCATAAAATATGTTCCTTTTAATAGATTTCCATAAAACGAAAGACAATAATCTGTAACTTCACAGAATGTCCATAATACAGTAAGCAAAAGTATACTCAGCGTATAGTTGCGCTATGAACGCCGTTCATTCAGTCCATGGTGCCGCTCACTTTTGCTTGTTAGCAGGGAGACGCCGACAACCGAGCCGAGCAGGTACTTCGGGGACGTTTCGGGGATAGTCTCCCCCCTCCAAGCCGCGGCACACAGGTAATGGTCATTCTTAAGTACAGAAGGATGGATATTTTAAAAAAACCAATGGAAAACACAACAGGGAAAGTGGGGGCAGTTCACAAGAAGACTCTGAGGTTGAGACTTTCGTTTAACCCTTTGGGGTTAGAGACTCCAAAGTGGTTATCCAAAATGCCTCCCGTTTGAGTAATCTAGTAGTTATCTGGTATTATCTTGGCAACCAATTTCTCCAGGACACACCACCGCAGTTTCGGACAGACTGTGTCCCATCTCTGCAAAGTGGCGTGCCACTTTTTGTTTCGCCAAATGTTTTTTTAAATTATCATCTCTCATTGGTGGGTTATCAAGGGATTGTTGCAGTTGTTTTTTAAAAGTAGGGATTGCTGAACGATGTTCATTCAGGCGAATTTTAACCGACCAAGTTGTCGGGGCCCAGTTTTACTTGCCCACAGGGGCACTTAAGCATATTAAAAAAACCCCTGGCTATCGCATGTATGAAATCCCCTAATTTGATTTGGTGGGCCCTTGGTGGGAGGGCAAATGCATTCGCCTTTGATAATAGAGGAGCAATTTTGACACCTCAGGCAGGCAAACGTGCCAGATCTTGTACTGCTAAATTTTTTTCAGTATTTTATCTTTTTTGGTTTTTGGTCTGATGATATCAATTGTTGACCTAGGGTTCTACCTTTTTGATACACCCACCGAGGGGGGCTTTTAAATAGGTGGCCATATTTGCTATCACTACTTTGTACCTTCCAATGTTTTAATATTGTTTGTCTAATTACCCTGCATTGGCCATCATACACCGAGGTTATATAGAAGTCGCTCCTCTTTTGTTTTCTAACTTTTTTTTTACAATTGGTCATCTCTGCTTAGCAGGGAAACTTTGGCCCCAAATTTCTGTCTGATCTCTTTTTCATCATACCCTCTATTCCAAATTTTTGGATGATGGTCTCCATGTTTGTTTAGATACTAGCATCATCAGGCAGATACGGCGTGCCCTGATAAATTGTGACCTCGCTATTCCTTTAAAAGTATGGGAGTGTGCTGGCTAGTTTTTAGCAAAATATTGTTGCGATCAGTGGTCTTAGTATACAAAGATGTATGCAGCTGGCACCCTTTTTTCTACCCATACATCTAGATAGGCCACTGTTTTAGGATCCTTAGTAAGGGTAAATTGGTTTAAGGGGTGGACATGGTTCAGATACGTGATGAACTCCTCCAGCCGAGGTTCTGGACCTGACCACAGCAGAGATATCGGGCCACGTATCTGAACCATGAAAACAATGTTGTTCTTTAAAAATTGTTTGGGAAAGACCGATTCTCTTTCAAAATGTTATATACACTTTGGGCATAGCTGGGTCAACAGGGACCCCATCGAGGTCCCCTGTAGCTGTAGGTACATTTGATCACCAAAGCGAAAGAAGTTTTTTGTGAGTATAATATCCAACAACTGCAGCAAAAAACCAATTTCCGAGTTTGTTATGCTAGGATCTTGACAAAATGTTTCTCTAACAGCTGTGAGACCTTCCTCTGTAGGAATGCTGGTAAAAGTGATTTATATCCAGTGTGCATACCCATGTCACCTCTGAAACAATCAATATCTCTTAATAACCCCAAAAATTGGCCTGTATCTTGAAGGATGTATTGTTCCCTTTTAACCGCAGGCTGTAGATATGTATCCACGTATGTGGCTAAAGGTTCAAGCATAGATTCCACCCCGGACACTATGGGAAGTCCGGGGGGTTTTTCCATCGATTTATGAATTTTTGGAACCATATACAGAATTGGGGGACGAGGATTCTCTTTAGTAAGGATTTTTCTAATTTGTTTAGTTATGACGTTTTTTTCCACTGCTTCTTGTAGTAGGTTATGAATGGTAGTGGTTAGCTCTTGGGTCGGATCTGTTTTTAGTTCTTTATACACTTGCGTATCGTGTAACTGGGTGAGTGCCTCATGTAGATATGGCTCCACGTCCATCACCGCCGAGGCACCCCCCTTATCCGCCTTTTTAATGACGATAGATTGGGCATCTTTAAGTTGTTTTTAAGGCGATCGCTCTTGTTTATTAAATTATTTTTCTGTTTTACACCTGGTTTTCCACTGCTCAGTGACCTCTCTTACTACCATTTTCTGGAATACCTCAGTGATGGACTACTAATGATGGGATCGAACTGGCTATGAGATCTTAACTTTTTGGACATTTTTCTATCTATATTTAGCCGGGTTCCTTGTTCTGTATTTATTGTGGAAAAATGATTTTTTTAGACGTATATTTTCGGCAAAATTTATATAAAGTCCACATGAAATCAAACAGCCCAATATTCTGGTTAGGAACAAAATTTAACCCCTTATCAATCACATTTTGTTGTATAGGGGTCAGTTCCTTAGAAGAAAGGTTCACTGCTAATACTGGTAGATTTTCTTCCTGATCCTTTTGCCTTTTTTCGGAATTGCTCCTTGAACTTGGTCTCCATTTGGGTTTTTTAGGAATTTTTTTCTCTCTCTCCTGTTGTTAGTTCGTCAAAAATTCTTTTGCTTGGTCTGCATAATCTGTCCATCATTCCTCCGCATATTTCCATCCTGGGACCCAGGATCGTCTGTACCGGAGGACGCTGAACTCCAATAGTTGCGTCTTCTTTGGGTTTTAAATGTCCCTCTATAATTTCGCCTTTCCTCCGCCCATGTATATACCCTATTGGCTGCGTAATCCCGTGTATCCCTTTCAAACTTTTTCAGTTTATTTTGCAATAGTGTACCTTTATGTTTATCGATGTTTTCTTTGAGCTCATTGTTAATGCGGGTTTTTATTCATCCAGTGACAGGTTTCCCTTGATTTCCATGTCTACTGTTATGATCATCTTGTATCTGTTTAAATTGCCAACTGTATGTGTTGTAAAGATAGATACATTAACTCCATCGAGTAATTTTTTGCTGATAGCAAACCATCTCTCTTTATATTTGGGATCTTCTGGTAGCAGAATTGGTTGCAAAATTACGCGGAGGCCTCGCGTATTTGTGCGGCTTTGACGTATTCAGCCAGGGCCGTCGCATGTGAGTTAACGGGCCTCCTCTTCTCAGCTGTTCAAGACGTCGGCCGGATTGCCCGGGATCTCGTCCTTGCTTCTGCTCCATGTGAGCCCAGCAAATTTTCAACCTGTTGCAAGATCTGTGCTCTTTTGTTTCGTGAACCCCAAACTCCGGCTCGGTTGTCCGTGCTTCTCCAATATCTTCAAAGACATATTGATTACATGCGAGAAAGCAATATTTGAGGGCATGGAGAAACTTTGTATATCTAATGTAGAAAGCAGCCCCTTATTGTTAAAGATTTTTGCTGAAATATACCCAGCACGGTTCGAAACACGGGGTCTCCAATCCCATAAATCATTTAAGCAAATATAGTGGTAGAACCGGCAATATCATAAAATATGTTCCTTTTAATAGATTTCCATAAAACGAAAGACAATAATCTGTAACTTCACAGAATGTCCATAATACAGTAAGCAAAAGTATACTCAGCGTATAGTTGCGGCTATGAACGCCGTTCAATTCAGTCCATGGCGCCGCTCACTGTGCGTGTAGCTACGCCCCTGGTAATAACATCTTATCAGAATCTGTATGAACTCTATTTTGTACATTTTGTACCTCGGTAATATCAGCTTATAAATTATGTGTTACATAAGAAAGAATATGTATGTAAAGCAAGTTGTCTTTATTCACCTCTTGTTAAGATGCAGATATGACACAAGGACAAACTACCATTCTATAACTCAACCATAATTGGATAATCATTATTTTCTTTGTTAGGTCTAGGTCAACAATTGTTATTGTCCATGATTTCTCATTTTCCAAAGATGACTGAGAGTCTCATAAGCTGCCTGTATTTCAATAAAATGCTTTTCAGCCTCAACAGGACGATGCATGTTGTGATCAGGGTGCCAAACCCTTACAAGGTCCCGATAATGGCGACTTATTTCTTCCATGGAAGCATCAGTGTTCACGCCTAGAATCTGAAGGAGAAACACAAAAGAAAGCATATAAGGATATGTAGACATAAAGATTAGAACTAAAATGATTTATGATCCTAAAAGGGTAATCCCATCTAAAAACTGCATGGCATATTGACAGCATATGCCAGAAATGTCTGATTGGTGCAGATGGATCTATCAGATATTTGTGGAATATCCTATTGATATGTTATAAATGTTACATAGTTACATAGTTAGTACGGTTGAAAGAAGACACGTGTCCATCAAGTTCAACCAAGGGTGGGGAAAATGTGGGTGAGGGAGAGAGACAAGGACAAGGACTATAAGCCCATCCTCACTAGTGATGAGCGATTACGTTGACTATCGACATCGGCAATTAACAAGACGATTTCCGATAGTCGATAATAGATTATCGCTGATGACCATTAAAGTTTATGGGAGAGGAACAACACCTTCATTCTTACACCCAAACAGGGCTGGAGAAGCTGGAATTAACATCCACAACAGTCAAATGGATACGTGCTACATCTTAGGCACAACACTTAGGTTATAAAAGCCACAGAAAAAAAGTCACAGACCATTCACCATCCCTATCTTGTACCACAGCATAACCCTAAACCTGCATGACCCACAAATTAAAAAGTGCCAGAAGGCAGTATGATTTGAACCATCATTTTAGTTGAACTGGACATTGACTATCCCTATCCTGGAACGCAGCATGACCCTTAAACCTATCTGACCCACAGATTAAAAAGTGCCAGAAAAAGGAGTCTTTCAACGACCATTTTAGTTGAACTGGACATTGACTATACCTGTTCTGTACCACAGTACAACCATTAAACCTGTCTGACCCACAGATCAAAAAGTGCCGGGAAAAGGAGTCTTTCAACCACCATAGACTATCCCTGTCCTGGGCCAAGCATGAGCCCCAAACCTGCATGGGCCCCCAGATTTAAAAAAATTCCGGAAAAGGAGTCTTTGAACCACCCTTTTAGTTGAACTGGACATTGACTATACCTGTTCTGTACCACAGTATGACCATTAAACCTGTCTGACACACAGATTAAAAAGTGCCGGAAAAAGGAGTCTTTCAACCACCATAGACTATCCCTGTCCTGGGCCACAGCATGAGCCCCAAACCTGCATGACCCCCAGATTTTAAAAGTTCCGGAAAAAGGAGTCTTTGAACCACCATTTTAGTTGAACTGGACATTGACTATACCTGTTCTGTACCACAGTATGACCATTAAACCTGTCTGACACACAGATTAAAAAGTGCCGGAAAAAGGAGTCTTTCAACCACCATAGACTATCCCTGTCCTGGGCCACAGCATGAGCCCCAAACCTGCATGACCCCCAGATTTAAAAAGTGCCGGAAAAAGGAGTCGTTCAACCACCATTTTAGTAGAACTGGACATAGACTATATCTGTCTTGGGTAACCTACATCTGTTCAAGTCTTCCTGTACCTCCCTTGTACAAATCAGAGGAATATTTGTATCAGCTATTTTGTGCATGCCCTTTATTTAGTAGTTTAATTCTAGAAAACACATTTTTAAAATAGGATGGAATCCCACCACTTCTTTGTTCCTCTTTTTTAAATGTATTAAATGGGTTGTCTCAATACAGGTATTGCTAGCTATGTTAAAGATCTTGCAAAAACATTTTGCAATATGTGTCCATTAACAGTATCCTACCTATTCCTGTTTCTGACAGCACCATGACCCTTGAGCCACTCTTGACAATTGTGAAGAACAAATGTCTGTTAGAAACCACATTTTTTACCAATAGGACCTGTAGATAGCTGCATTTTCACAGCAACATGCCCCCAAAAATTCAAAACATGACCCTTGAGCCACTTTTGACAATTGTGAAGAACAACTGTCTGTTAGAAACAAAATTTTTTTTGTAATAGGACCTGTAGTATTGCTGCATTTCAAAGCAGCATGACCCAAAAATTTATAAAAATGACTTCTCAGCCACTGTTAAAAATTGTGAGGGAGAAATGCCACTTAGAAGCCACATTTCTGTTCCAAAGGACCATGATTATAGCTGTATCTCACAGCAACATAACCTCAAAACCATTGACTACAAAATTGCTGTATTCAAATTTAAGTGCAAGGTGGCTCTATGAACAAAACTGGGCCGCACCAAAGTGAAAAAAAACCTAAATTAAATCTCGTGTACAGATAATAAAAGTTGAGTTCGCACCTATCAAATGCACCTGCAGTTACTAGAAAAGATCTGTATCCATAATATAAGTACAGGCTGCACAACATACAAGTAATATATTCACCAAAAACTGGCCAAAAACTGTTAATCAAAACCCATTGCAATGCAGGGTCAAAGCACAGTCTGGGCTGCACAATATCCACTCTCCTTTCAAAAGCCTGCCTGCCTGCCAGCGTGTCTGTCTGTGTTCACCCCCAGCCTCCCGCCCCCTCCCACCCCCCCCCGCACCTGTACAGCACTAAATGCTCCTTTAAAATTCTCAGCCTAAGTAACTAAAAACTGAAAATCTCTAATCTACCTAAGTTCTAATGTTAACAGCTAAAAGCATAGTTGTCTGTGTGAACAAGTAGAACAGTTTCGCTGAGCTGTTTTGAGAGAGACCGAGCACACGTCCTGCTCTTATGATACACAAACACACACTGATCATGAACAGGAAGGGCTGCTCTATGTAAAACGAGGTCATGTGATTTTTCCAGCCAATCACAACCATACACATCCCAGTCATGACGTTGCACACCCAGCTCACCCTGCTCTATTCTCTAAGATGATTTGCTGGCCGCCAAAATGACAGGAAGCGCTGAAAATGGCACGATATTAATAGATTATGCGAAGATTTTAACCTAAATTATCGCGTGATCGAAAAAATCCGATCAACATAAAAACCGTGCCGATTTCAACTTTGTCAATAATAATCGCTCAACACTAATCCTCACCACTAGTTAATGCCCTGGAACTCAAAAGGCAAGAACCAATCTGCTCCAGTGGAGATCATATCTCTGACCCCAGAGCCTCCACCAGCCAGGATCCATAATTTTACATAGCTACGTACGCATTAATATTCTTTAATTCCAGGTAGGTATCTAAGCCTTTCTTGAAACTCTCTACAGTTACTGCTTTGACCAGCTCCTCAGGCAGGCTATTCCACAGATTCACAGTTCTTACAGTGAAGAACGCTCTTCTTCTCTGGAGATTTAATCCTTTTTTCTCTAGTCTTGTCTTTTGAGAGGGCTTCACTTGAAATAATTTTTCCCCATACTTTTTGTAGGGACCATTTATATATTTATATAAATTAATCATGTCCCCCCGAAGCCATTTTTCTAAAGACAAAATAATCAATTTAAAACCTCCCTCAAAACAAGATCCCATTCCCTTAAAAAATTTGGTTGCTGCTTTGTCTCTCTTGCCCTTACATCTTTCTATAAATGAACAGCATATTTCTAAGGAGGACACACAATGCTTTGCACAGCGTAGAAGCACCCTTTTTCCCGCGAGTCCACCCTCTTTTAATACACGAAAATATTACTCCCCTAGAGGCAGTGATTGACATTGCTGTTTTTCTGAGTCTATGATCTCAAAAACCCCCAAAACTTTCTCAACAAGGATTCTCCAATTTTTTCTCCCCCTAACATATGATTATGTTTAGCGATTTTTTTCGACAAAGTTGAAATCGCAAGTTTTTAGGGGATGAAATTTTCCCGTCAGCATAAAATTAAGGGTTTAAAAACGTGCATATTATTTAAACCGCCTTTTTTTGGCGCTTCCCGAATTTTTTTGGGGGCCAGCAAATAGTTTTCAGAATAGAGCAGGGGGAATGTTGTGCGACGTCATGACTGGGATTTTAAAAGGTTGCGATTGGCGGGAAAAACACAGACCTTTGTTTTTCATAAACAGCGTTTTCCCGTTTCAGCCTCAGTGGGGCCCCTCAGCTCTCATAGGGGTAGGGGCCTCCTCTGCCTTGGCCAAACAGCTCAGGAAATTAACTATTTCTGCACAGAAAACCTCTACTATTAGCTTTGTCCCCTTCCAAAAGTTAAATTAGATTAAAAATTTGAAAAAAAATTTTTTTGTAATTAGCAAGGAAATTTTTAAAGGGAGCATCTACCGCTTAAATTCACGGCGGTGGGGGCCGGGGGGGGGGGGGGGGCCCACGGGGGGAAAACAGACAAACCTATTTTAAAAGAACAAATGGAAAAAGTTCACCCCAAAACTTAGTGTATAAAATTGTAGTTTGGGAAAATCTTTAATTTTTTGACAGTTTGCTAAATTTAAAATATTTCCCGGGTATTTGGGGAGCCTGAACTTAAATTGGGGTAAACTAAATTTTTATAAATGCAAGGGCTCTTTTTTAGCTGCAAAACCCAAATTTTTTAAATTTTCATATACATTTCAGATAGGGGTTTTTAAATTTTTCCCATTACACCTGTGACTGTTTTATATATCCACCTTGCACTTAAATTACAAACCAGCAATCTTTTTAGTCACACAGTTTGGTTTTTTTTGCCAAAAAAACCCTGTACGTACGAAAACATAACATTACTTTTTTTTGACTTTTCGCACCCACACTGTTCATTGACGCAGCATCTCCTAAATCCCTTTAAAAACAAATTTTAAAATTCACCCCCAGTGAAATTTTAAAGGTGCAAAAAAACCCCTTTATTTAGCAAAACATAACAAATTTCGGTTTTTTTTGACTTTTGCCAAACCCCCACGTTCCCTTGACCCGCATCTACTAAATTTCTTTTAAAAAACCAATTTTTATATTCACCACAGGGGAATTGGGAAAAGGGGCAAAAAAATAAACCCTTTATTAAATCAAAAACCCTAACAATTTTCTTTGGTTTTTGACTTTTTCGCACCCACACTGTTCAATTTACGCAGCAACTACGTAAAACATAAAACACAATTCTAAAAATTCACCACAGGTGAATTTAAAAGGGGCAAAAAAACCGTTTTTTTATAACCAAAAAAATAAACTTACGTGTTTTTTTTCTTTTTCGAACCCAGCATGTTCCCTTTTACGCAGCATCTCTAAAACTTTTTAAAAGCAATTCTATATTCACCAAAAGGGCAATTGAAAGGGGCAAAAAATAAAAGTTTTTTTATATTTTAAAAAATAACAGTTACGTGGGTTTTTTTACTTTTGCGACCCAGCACTGTTCATTCGCAGC
>JAODAL010072056.1:0-15275 GCA_025379985.1 Phyllomedusa bahiana
TTTTTAAACCCCATTGGGAAAAACAGGGAAAACACAGCCCAAGGGGGCCCCGGTTTGCGGTCCCCAACCACTGCCCCTCCTTTTGGGGGGAAACCCGACCCCTTTAAAAAAAGGTTCGCCCCCAAAAAGAAGCCCTAAACACTATACTAAATCCCGGGGAAAACACAAACACGAAAAACAAAAAACAAAAAACAAAAAGGGGAATTTGCAAGAAAGGGTTGTAACAAGCAGGAAGCGCAGTCCCAAAAATGGGAAGACTGAAAAAAAAACATAAGACGACAAAGTGGGAAAAATGTCGGCAATGCGGGACAAAATCAGGAGGAAAAAAAATAGTAAAAAAAGGCCAAGCAAAGCCCGGGTAACCAAAAATCCAACAAAAAGAACAGCAAGCAAAAGTATATAGGAATGGCCCAATATAAAAGGCACAGGGGACGGGTAAGGGAATCCTTAAATAGGGGAACCGGTGAACACAAAAAAGGGGTTTTGATTGGTAAAAGAAAAAAAAACCCGGGATGGGGAAACAAAACATGTTACATATTACTTTTTTTTGCGGGCCCAAAAAAAACATACCCCCATCCAGTTCACCCCTTTTTAAAAAAAGGGTTTTGCTAAATGTTAAAGTGTTGACCCAAGGAAAAAAAAACCCCCCTTATGTAAAAGCCAATTGACCTCATGTTGGGGAAAAAAATTCCTTCCTGACCCCAATCAGAAGACCCGGAAAAATCCCTGGATCAACGACCCCCCTTAGAATCCAAAGTCACTATAACTTTTTTATATTACATCAAAATTTATCCAGACCCTTTTCCCCGGAATCCAGTCACTATAACTTGTTATGTTTTTCCACTCTCCAGAAATGCATAAAAAGCCCCTTCTTGAACTCTGTTAAAAAATTTCACCATAACAATTTCCCTGTGGCAGGATTTTCCACTTTTCCCCACCGCTCGACATTAAAGAACCCTTTTTTTTACTATGTTTTGTAAAAAATTTTTTTTTCCACAAACAAAGGGTTTGCCCCCTTGTTCTAGATACAGTCCGGGGTATAAATAAATCTTTAGGGGAGATCCTAATTGGCCCAAATTAATTTAAACATATTTTTTAAATGTCCCCCCGGGAAACCCCCGGTCTTTTCTCTAAACTAAATAACCCTAACCAGGGCAAACAGAAAAACCCGGGGGCCCCCATACAAATTTTTTGTTTGGGGGCCCCCCCCCCTCCCTAAACCACAAACCAAAAAACCCGGACTTGCTTTAATAATGTAGATAATACAAGGGCAAATACCTCACCATACATATCACCATCATACTGCAAACCAATCAAATCCCCCTTTTACCAAAAAAACCCATTACCAATAACGCTTTACCCTAAGACCTGAAATTTAAACCCCCAAACACACCACAAATTACCACCACAAGTTTCGGGAAAAATAACCCCCACACTATTACGGGTCAGTTTCACAAAGACCAATACTGTCAATAATAAAATAAAAAAAATAATATAATGACCATAAAATTGGTTATATTCCCAGTGGGACCCAGGGTCTGCAGGCCCGTATTTTAAAAACCCCCATACAGTGGGCCATATAAATGGGAGACCCCCAGTAAATACAGCTCTGCAGACGTATATAACCACCCCAAAAAGTGACCCTAAAGGGAAACAGCAGTTTACACAGCCTTTGCAACATATAATGATTTTCAGGGGGGTTACATCTTTTGACTCACAGGGGACGTTTTTCTGACCAGTCTTTGACTTTCTTTTTTTGGGTTTGGCAACCCGGGCCCCGTCCGCCATCTTGATGACAAACTCCCGACCACCCTTTTCCCTGCAGATTTAACACAAATTTTCTTAGAATCCTGACTTTTTCCAGCACCCCCCCCCCCTGGGTAAATGGGTTCCCCTTTAGGGAGGCAAGGGGTTTGAAAGGAAATAGGGGCCCCAAAAAGGGAAGGTTTTTGGGGGGCCCCAAAAAGAAGGGCCCCAAAAGGCAGCAGGGGTTTTGGTAGCCCAAGGGAGCCATACAGTTAAAAGGGTTTTTGGGGGCCATAGGGGCCATAAGTAATTTTTGGGACTAAAAGGGGCCCCCTATAAGTAACCGGGACTTGTGGGATACAGCAGGGTTGTGGGGGGATACCCCAGGCCCAAAAGGGGTGTAAAAGGGAGGGAATTGGGGGGTGAACAGGCAGGCAAATGGGGGGCTTGGGATAGGCACAGGGATATAGGGGGCTGTAAAGGCAGGCAGGCAAATAGGGGGGTTATAGGCAGGGAGGCAATAGGGGGCTTATAGGAGGCAACAGGGAGAAAGGGGGGTGTAATTGCAGGCAGGCAATTAGGGGCTGTATAGGCAGGGGAAGGGAGGCATAAAGGGGGGTGTATAGGGAGGGAGGGAGGGATAAGGGGGGTTTTAAAGGCAAACAAACAAATAGGGGGTGAAAAGGGGGCAGGGATATGGGGTATAGGCAATCATAAAGGGGGTATAGGGAGGCATTGGGGGGCTAAGGGAGGCATATGGGGCTTTTAGGGAACATATGGGGGGGTATAGGCAGGCCCTATTGGGGGGTAAAAGGTAAGGGAATTGGGGGTTTTAGGGGAAAGGGATAAAAGGGGGGGATAGGCAGGGATATGGGGCTATAGGCGCATAAAGGGGCCCATACGCAGGGAAATTGGGAGTATAGGTAGCATTGGGGGCTATAAACAGCATAAGGGGGGCTAAAGCAGGGAATTGGGGGGGATAGGTAGGGATATGGGGGGTATAGGCAGGGATATGGGGCTAAAGGCAGGGATAAATTTGGGGGAAAGGCCGGGGAAAAAGGGGGTAAAAGGGAGGGTTTGGGGGGATAGCAGGCAAATTGGGGGGGGGGGTAATTGGGGGCAAATTGGGGGTAAAAAGGGAAAGGGATAATGGGGGTTAAGGGAGGCATATTGGGGGGAAAAATTTGGGGGCCCAAAAAAGGGGGTAAAGGCAGCATAAAAAGGGGTAAAGCGGCATTGGGGCTATAGCAGGCAAAATTTGGGGGGTTGGCAGGGATAAAAGGGGGGTAAAGGCACATATGGGGGGAAAAGGCAGGGAAAATGGGGGGGAAGGCAAGGAAAGGGGGGGGTAAAGGGAAGGGATAAAAGGGGGCTAAAGGCCCGGCATAAGGGGGCTAAAGGGAGCCCTATGGGGGGGAAAAGGTAAGGGATAAAGGGGGGGTAAAGGTAGGCCTAGGGGGGGAAAGGCAAGCATATGGGGGGTATATGGCCCAAATTTTGGGGGTTTTAGGCGGCATAAGGGGGGTATAAAACAGGCAAATGGGGGGTATAAGGGAGGAAAAAAGGGGGCCAAAAAGGGGAGGCATATTTGGGGGGGTATAGCAGGCATATGGGGTAGAAAAAAATAAGAAACAACTTACTCCCCCCTCGGCCACGCTCCCCCGATTTCCCGCCGCCCCCCCGCTCTTGCCGTCCCCGCAGCCCTTTTCCTCACGCGGGCGGGGCGGTATGTGACGTTTACCCCCGCGGGGGCCCACGTGACCACAAGGGGCCGGGGAGGGGGGAAATAACAAAAAACGGAGCGATCGGCGCTTTCCGTCCGCTACTAAACCGGGGCACGCTGCCTTTTAAAAAAACCGGGGCCGTGGGCCCCGGGGGGGTTTAGAGGGAGTTTTTGCCGGGGCCCCCAGCTCCCCCCCCCGGGGCCGCAGTGAACTGTTAAGTTCACTGCCGGCGGGCCCCCGGACGGGATTACCGGGGAGCGTACGCGTAGCAGCTGCCCCGGGGGCCCCCCTAACCCCAGGGGGCCCCCAGCCAAACCCGCTACCCCCTTTCCCACCACCTTTGGGAGTTAAAGCCACTGACCCTAACCTTGCTAATCTTTCTGGGTATTGCAGGGCCACCCAAGGGGCCTTTAAATTTTTTTTGTTGCCCCCTTTGTTCCTGGGTTTAAAACTCTAAATGGGCTTTTCCTTGCACTGGTTTTCCCAAAACCGTACAAAAATTTTTTCCCTGGGGTTTTCCCAAACCATGACTTTTATGGGGTGAAAAAATAATGTTTTCCCATCATTGCATCTATCCCTTTTAATACACCCCATGATCCTAATTTCCTTGGCAGCTGCTGCCTGACACTGGCTTGCAAAATTTTAAATTTTTCTGTCCACTTCGGAATTCCCCCAAATCCTTCCCATGTCACTTTTTCCCAGTGTTTTTTTTCCCTTTAACAGTAAACATGGAATGGATTTTTTCCCCCCAGGGGCAAAACCTTGGGTTTATCAGTGTTTAAAACCCCCACTCCACTTCTCTTCCCACCCCCCAACCTATCCAGAATCCCTTTGTAATAACACATTAAAAAAACCCCCATTGTGTGGATTTTCCCTTTAAAAGAGCTTATAAACACTGCAAAGATCGATAAACCCACTGTGCACCCCCGTTTAAGATCAATTTTTTAAAATTTTAAAGAGGAAAAGGGGGTAATACAACCCTGTGGGACCCCACTATTAAAAGGGATCCGCTTGAAAAATTTTGCCCCCCCCCCGGGTTTAAATTTCCCACCCTTTGTTTTCTTCAAAGAGCCCCTTTGCTTTCCCCCTTGCAACACAATTTTTTCCCCCCTCCCAAACATTCTCATTTTAAAATTACCAAACCTTTTTTTTTTTGAAAAGTAACAAATGCTTTAGAAAAATCCAAATATAATACAAAACCAGTGCCTCACCCCGCATCCAGTCTGGGAAATAACCTCCTCATAAACTGTTTAAAATTATCTGACAGGACCGAACCCTTTATAAACCCATGCGGAAAACGGCGTTATATTTTTATTTTAGGAATACCCGGGATAGCATCTTTTTAAAAACTTCAAAATTTTCCCCACAACAAGGTTAAGCTTACCCCATATTTCCAATCACTTTTGCCCCCCTTTTGAATATGCACCACATTGCTAGCCCCCAATCCTTGGGACTACCCCTTTTATACAGCCCAAAAAATTTTAAAAATGGGGGCCTACAAACACATACAAACCCCCTTTTGGGATACGGGGTGTATACCGCGGGGCCGGGGGATTTGTCTATTTTAATTTTCCAAGGTGGAGCTGCCTTTTTTTTTTGGTAGAGAAACATTTAATTGGAATTACCCCCTCCCTTTGCACATAAACGGGAACATATCCCTCCCCTAAATACATGAAAAAATTGTTTAATAGGTTTGCTTTTTTCTTCCCCTCTAAGTCTCTCCCTCGTACTTTTAAAGGGCCAACATTTTTTTTTTTAATCTTTTTAAAATTAAATATTTAAAAATTTTTTGGGGTTATTTTTACTTTCTATTGCAAAAACCTTTCTTTTCCCAGTTTGCTGCCTTTATCTTTATTTTACACACTTTTTTTTCTTCCCTAAATTTTCTTAGCTCCTTTCACTCCTCCTGTTTTTAGTACTGAAACCTTTTCTTTTATTTTTTTATTCCTCCTTTACATCTCTGTTGATCCACAGGGTTTTTTTCCCCTTTTCTAATTATTTTTTCCATAGGAAATTCCCTCCACGGGGGCGCCTAAGATTTTTTTTAAAGACTCCCTTTTTTATTTTTTGTTTGCATTTTAAAAACACCTTGTCCCAGTCAAAAAACAGTTTAAGCCTCTCTAAAGGGTAAAATTAGCCTTCCCAAATTCATGTTTTTATGCCCCATCAAAAACCTTTTAAAGGGAAAAGGGAATTATTATATTGGTCACTTTCCCTAGGTGCCCTCACCGGGACCTTTGTAACTCGTCAGTCTATTAGTCAATTTTAAGTCAGAAGGGCCTTTCCCTAGTCGGTTCCTGCCCCTTTTTGGGGGAAGTAATTACTTTATTTATAGACAAAAACCTTTTTTCCTTTTGGGAAGCTACAGTTTTTCAGATTCCCCATTTATTCGGGTAGTTAAAGTCCCCAGAATAACAACCCACTGATTAGAAGTTTTATCTTTTTTGCCTGGGGACTTTCTTCTGGGGTTTTCTTTTTATATTTGACCATAGCAACTCCTTTAGAATTATTTTCTGTTACTACCCCCATTATATTTACCCAAATGATCCCCCTTTCACTACCTGCCCTATATATTCCCGCCGTTGGCTTCAACGGATTTACATAGAGACAACACCCCCCCCCTTCCGTTTAGGCCCTTTTTTCTAAAAAACTTAAAACCCCGAAATTTAACCGCCCATCGTAGCCTCTCCACCACGTCCTTTTATCCCCACTATGCCTATTGTCTTCTGCAATTAAAACTTCTATTCATTATTTTTTTGGGTCAACTCCGGCATTGTCACATGCAATTTTAGAATTTCCAGTTTTTTTCCCTTTCCCCCTATTTTTTTTTAACTATTGCTCCCCTCCCCCTCCACTCCACCCCCGATTTTTACAATTCCCACTCTCTACTCATATTTTGCCCTAATTGATTTCCTCCCCCCAGTCCCTATTAATATTCCTCCAGCTTCCTACCTTTTTGTCCCCCATTACAGCTGCACCCCCCCCCCCATTTTTGCACCCTCCCTAGCATAGACCGTACCAAACAGAAGTCCCCATTCCCAAAAACCCAATCCCTCTTTCCTACAATTTTTGAGCCACTTATTCACCCCCAAAATCTTCCCGCTCCTCCGGGGGGCCCTGCAACGTAAATTTCTAAAATATTACCCGGGACCCTTTGCCTTGACTTTTGCCAACCCCTAAATCATTTTTAAGGCACTCCACCACCTCAAATTTTTGCCCAATGGTGCCAATGTACCAGACAGCTGTTTCCACCATCCCCACCCACAATCTTCAGCCCACCGCGGTATTAAAACCCCCGGGCAACATACTGTTCGACAACCGTTTTTTGTTGCAGATTGCCCTTCTGTGCCCCTTATAATGGAGTCCCCCCAACTACTACACCCCGTCTAGTTTTTCCTCACTCCTTTCCCCAAACTTACTGGGCAACAGGAAGGTCTTCTGCAGCAATGCAATTTTTGAGCCGCAACCCCCTCATCCCCAACTTGCAAATTTGTGGGGTGCCATTTTAGGGCACCTCCCTACACTCTTCCCTCCACCCTTCTTTCTTTGTTACCCAGCTAGCTGCCTCATGTTCTGCACCTCCATCTACCACCCCCCCACCTACACCGGGGTATTTTCAGTAGCACAAACTCGCTTCCAAGTTGGCAATGGGCTCAGTGTTGCCATTGCAATTAAAATCCAGGATAAAAGGCTTCTAAAAGGCATGTGCACACACTTCACAGCAGAAACCCCCCCAATGTTCTCAAATGGGGTCATTGCACATTGTTCACTGACACATTGTCAAACAGGGAAATCAGGGGGTTTACAAAAAAAACAAAAAAAAAAAAAGATACAAATAAAAAAATCTGTATAATACGCCCTTTCTAAAAGCACCAAATCTAAAACCCCCCCAAATTAAGTCCCACACTTCAGACAAAAAAGACACACCGCACCTCAGAATACTCCTTACACCACTATCTATAACCCTTTGATCCCCAGCACAAAACCCCCTCTTAAAGGCGTCAACAAAAGGGAAAACAGTTTTCTAAAAGGGGGTGGAATTCCTGGCCCCGGGGGGGTTGGGCCCGAAACAAAAACACACCGGGAAGAAGGACTCAGTTCACACGGAAATAAAAACAAATTTATGTTAAAAACCAGGGGTTTTTCCCCT
This sequence comes from Phyllomedusa bahiana, assembly GCA_025379985.1. Classification (NCBI taxonomy): domain Eukaryota; kingdom Metazoa; phylum Chordata; class Amphibia; order Anura; family Hylidae; genus Phyllomedusa; species Phyllomedusa bahiana. The sequence goes on from JAODAL010072056.1 coordinate 7,621, forward strand.
CGCAAAGACCCTGGGGCCGTCGACCAAACTCGAAGCTGGGGCTCGTCGGATACATGACACTACCTCCCTTTGGGAGGTCAGCGGGGTTTGTTCTATTAAAGGTTTGCCGGCCCTAACATTTTATGATTTAACCCTTTTTAGGATCCCCAGGGGTTTTTCAATCTCATCCTATCCCATGGTTGGTTTTTGTTTTGTTCCCAAATACAACAAATCTAATCCCGTTTCATCATTTAATCAAGGCTGACCCTCGTCATAAGGGTCTTTGAATCGATTATTTTTTAGAAAAGATTTAACTTTTCCAAACCGCCAATCTCTGTAAACACATCATAACGATAACGGAAGATTCTCTTTTAAATTTAACTTTTTCATGGCAATATATCATCTTCCAACTCTTTTAAAATTTCTTTAAAATTTTTTCATTTTCCTTCCTTTTAAAGTTTGCAGAAGACAAAGGGGGTAAATTTGTCACCTTCCCGCATCTGGGGTCTAAAATCATCTAACTTAACCTTTCATGTAGGAAATTAACCCCATCAAACACACGAACATCAAAATATGCATCCATTTATGAGGGAAAACCCTATAAAAAAAACTGGGGAAAATTTTTTAATTTGCAATCCCCTTGGATCAGGATTTCCTATAAAACTTTTTAGTGTGGGTAATCCCACCACACTCCAACTCTTATGAAAACTTTTTCCCAAAATCCTAATAATACAAAAAACCTACTCCAAAGGCCATTTGGGTTTACAAAAGAGAATTTTGGGAAATTTCTGTCTGCATTGGTCTTCAACAACCTGGAAAGGTCTATCTTGTGCAAAAACATTATTTCTTCAAGTTTTAAAAAAACCCAAAACAACACACGGGCTACCCGTTGGTTTATTTTTTTGGGCAAAATCATCTCAATTTTGGGTTTTCTGCAACTAATTTGGACAAGAAAAAACCTTGCATGTAAGGGGATATCATAAATGGTCCTTTAAAAGAGCCAGGAGTATCACATCATTTAAAGATCATAACACTTTATTAGAGTCAGATAGAACGAGCAAAAATAATGCACACACATCTTCCTCGCCTCTCATTTTCTCTACGAATTACAGTAACCAGTATATCCCAAATTACAGGAAAATTCGAAGAAATCTCTCCTTTAAAAGCACCGAACGAACGCTTTGAGGTTTTTTTTTTTGCCTTTTCCGCCCCACTTTCACTGCATACACAAGGGATTAGGGGAAAGGGGTGAAAGCCCCAGCGCCCTCTGTTGGTTTAACAAAACCTCAATTTGCTTTTTAAACCCCCCGATCTTTTAGAAACAAAAAGGGGTTTTTTAAACCAACCAGTATCTCCATCACAGACAACGCTGTTTTCAGGATTTTTTTCCCTCTTTACGCAGAGTAAAAAAGATACTGGCGCTGTGTGGGGGGATCGGGGTAGCTCAGGAAGGAAAACCTCCCTTTGGAACACCGAAAAGAACCTTGTAAAAGTTTTTGTTTTTTCCTTTTTCCCCCCTCTACTTTGCATCCATATCACAACTTTAAAAAGGGCGAGAGCCCACCGCGCCCCGTTGGTTTTTAAAAATCCTCAATTTCTTTGACCCACCAGTCTTGAAAACAAAAAGGGTTTTTTACCAAACCATAATCCATCTACAACAAAGCTGTTTCAGGATTTTTTGTCCCTCTTTAGTCAAGTAGAAAACGGCTGGGGTTGTGGGAGGGATCGGGGACCAGGGGGAAATCTCTCCTTAAGGAGACCCGAACACCTTGTAATTTTTTGTTTTTGCCTTTTTTCCCCCCTCTCTTAGCACGCATATCACAAGGGATTTTTGGAAAGGGGCTAAACCCCAGCGCCCTCTGTTTTTTTTTAACAAAAACCCAAAAAAGCTTTTTACCCCCCCGAGCCCTTTAGAAAGCAAAAAGGTTTTTTTGCCAACCAGTATCTCTCATCTACAACAACGCTGTTTTTGGGGTTTTTGTTCCCCCCTTCTGCAGATAGAGAAGATAAGAAGGATATTAAAGAAAAAACTTCCGATTCCTGTCATGTCCCCTAACCCAAATTCTCAAGTTTTGGTAGTTTTTTCTCAAAAAGGCAAATCTTTAATTTACTTTTAACCCCCAAGCTTATCAGTTAAAAAATTTTTAAATAAAAACCTTTTCCCGGGTTTGGGGTTTTTAAGGGAAAATTTTTAAGGGGGAAAGGGCCGGGGGGGGGCCTAGCCGTTGAGGAAAAAAACTTCGCTACCGGACTCCTGCTTCTACCCAAATACAAGACCGTAAAAACCTGCCTATCCTGTTTTCAATTTTTAAATGTGGGGGTCCCAGGGAACACTACTACCGGGGGGCACGGTTCCCCCCCCGGTCCGGGACGTTGTGGAGGGCAGACCCGCGAGACTGGAGGGCCTTTGGTCCTACGCAGCTAGGGCCCCCCCACTTGGGAGTGGCCCGGGCTTCCCGCCAAACAAAACAAACAGGGTGCCCGAGTTAAGGGGCAGGAGGGCCCGAGGGCCCCTTTTAATTCCCGGGGACAGTCCCGGGGCACTGAGATTCCGGAAAGGGGGATCCCCACCACTGCAAACGCCCAAACTCCGGGAAAAAAACCCCCCGCCGGGGAGGTCGCGGTTCCCCGGGGCTGGTTTGGGGGGGGCGAGCAAAAAAGCTGCAGGAGGGGACTGAGCCGACAACCGGACAACGGGTTTCCCGCAATAAACAGCAATCCGGTTTTTTCCTGTCCCCGCTTACAAACCCCCCGGACCCCTAATAAAAACCCCCCCCCTCGTTTCCACCGGGCCCCGGGAAATATTAACCCCAAAATCGACGCGGGCGCCATCTTGCTGCAGGTGGGGACAGGGGCCCCTTTCCCCCCCGGGTGAGCCACTGGATCGCACCTGCTGGCCCCACAGCGGAGCCCGGTAGGCCTGGGGCCGAAACTTGGGGCCCCGGGGGGGAACAACGGGGCAACCCCTCTCTGACAACGGACCTCCACGACCTGCGCCCCCGCGCTTTAGAGGGCCGTTTCTTTGCGGCGGCCCGAACCCCCCATGTGGTGAGGTCGGGATAGAAACAGGGATCCAAAAGGCGGCTTTTTTTGGGGCCCTTTTTGGGGGCCCTGTGTTTCAATTCCACCCGGCAGAATCGTGATTAAATGTACCCAGTCAGGGTTCGGAGATTGGGGGGACACACCGCCCCACCACCTCTAAACAGACAACCTGCACCCATATTTTAGGACTTTAGGCACCCGGGCCCCCTGCTTGGAAAATGGTTTTTCCTCAAAAAACTCCCATGACTTTTACTCCTGCTTTTACAAATTTCTGCACGCGCTCTTCACTCCCCCAAAATTTCCCAAATTTAAAATAGCTTTTGGGCCCTTTTCCCCCACTCTGGGACTTTTTTCGCCCTCTTGTGCCCACAAAATGGAAAACCACTTATTATACCCCTACACCCCACAATCTCCTGGGATTCTGCGCCCAAACCCAAAACCCCGGGCCCCCCTAGTTCTTTTGTCTATAAAACCATCTCGCCTGTAAAAAAGGGGCCCTCAAAATTAAAACTACAATTACAAAAACCAAAGGCCTTGGGGTCCTTCCCTTTTTTCCCACCAAACCCGCTTTGTGGAACCCTTTCTGTGTTTTACCAAAGCGCTCCGAAGGGGGACGGCCGCCCCGTACCATGTTTTGGGATCTAAAAGCACCAATGAAAGACAGGGCACCTTTTTTTTGTACACCTTATATAAAAAATTTCTGTCTTAAAATGTACATAGCGCTCCTTTCCAAACTAGGGGGGGTCCCCCTCTTGGGAATATTCACCCCCCAAACCCCCCTAACCCCCCAAATTTCCCATTGGAAACACCCTTTGCTGTTAATCATTCCTTAACTACCTTATGCTTCCCTTTTAAACCCCCTTCTAATGCCCTTGAGAAATTTGACAAATACCGCCGATCAGAACTTCTATCCCCCGGCGGGCTCCCGAACCATAATTAAAAATTTTGCAAAAGGAGTCCCAGCCAAAATCTCTTTAAAACAGGGGGGGAAAATCTGAAACCAAGACCAAAGAAATCCTCGCCGCCATCCCCACCCCCAGACAATGCTTTTCCCCCCCGTATAGAGGAATCAAGGTACATTTCCCATTAACGGCATGAAGCTCAGAAACAAATAACGGTGGGGCCCGGGGGGAAATAGGGGCATTTCCCCAAAGACCAGACCACCCTTAGACCCCGGTGGGGAAAAAAGCGGAACGGGGGTATTCAAGGGGGTGCATCAACACTGGACATCAAAAAAAAAAAGGGTTTCGGGGGAATTTTAAACCCCGCTTCATTGGGGCCAAACAAGGGCCCCTGAGGGTTTCTGCCCCTGAACCCTTTGGAAAATCCCTTATTTCCAAACCAAAGGCATAGATAAATTCTCACTTTTGCCGGGGGAAAAACGCACATTTGGGTTCTGGCCCAAACCCCCCCCCCCCCGGGGGCAACCCCCCCCGTACATTCATAGCCAAAGGGGTTTAACTATATTTAAAAGGGGCACAATTTTCCGGGTCACAACGGGGAAAAGGTCCCATAACCATTGGTAACTCCCAAGGCCAATTTTATCCTGACTTTTTTATCGAAAGTTCAAAAAAAGAGGGCTTTTTTTCTTACTTGGGAAAATAGAAGCTAAGGGAGCCCAAATACAAGTACGCAATCATACCCCCCCAATTGAAAGTCAATTTCCAAAACAAAAAAACTTTTTTTTTTCCAAAACCCCCGAAACCCCAATTACTGGCTGGAAAAGTCAAAACCCCTTTGGGGGGTAAAAGGTCACCAAACCAAGCAGTTGAAATGACTCTCAATACTTCACCCCTTAATTCATATTCCGGGAAAATATTGCATTACCTGGGGCCCCCTCTTTTCCGTAGGGGGTCCCCGTATCTACTCTCTGTTTTTCCCCCCCCCCCCCCCCCCCCTTTTCCTTTTTTTTTTTTTTTTTTTCCTCCCCCTTTTTCTTTTTCCCCCCTTTTCCTTTCTTTTTTTTTTTGGGTTTTAAACTGTATGCTTTAAAGTTAATCCCCTGGGTTTCTTAAAATTTTTTGTGCTTTGGGATTCTTTATAGCAAACCGGGGGGGTACTTTGCCTTAACGTAAAATAGAACCCTGGTTTTCTGGTGTAAGGGGTCTATTCTTGCCAAAATTTTTACTAATCTTTTTTTTTTCCCTTTTTTGGGACGGGTTTTTGGGTCCAAAAGCTTCGTACCCTTTTGGCCCAAAGAAATAGGGGGGGATTTGGGGGGTGGGGGTTTTTTTTTGTTTTTTCTTCAAGTAAAAGCTACTCTTTATTGGGTCTAAAAAAGCCAGGGTTATATGAAAGGAAAACTTTGTTGCTTTTTTTTGCACGAGACACCAATCCCCCCCCGCAATACCTTTTTTTTGAAAATTGGGTAAAAAGGGGGAATAAATTTAAAAAAAAATCTTTTTCCCCCTTTGGGAAAGTTCGGGGTTTAATTTATCGTATTAAGAGGGACTTGTTTTAAAATATTTAGGTCGCGCAATGGAAAAATTTTCCTTTTAGGGAAAAACCCCATGATACCCAAAAAAATACCACACTGGTCCTCCTTGGTAGGTTGGTCCTAACACTCAAAATTTTTCAATTGGGGCCAGGGGGTCCCCCCAAACCTTATCACCGCCCCTCCCGAATTTTCCTTACTAGGCTTGGTTAAAATTGGGTTAAAACATATCTATAAAGCTCCCCTATTTCAGTGCCTTTTTAATCCCTTGGTTTAATGTTCCCCCTCCATATTTTCCCCCGGGGAAAAGATCCGGAATTTTGGGGGGTTTTTTTTTGGGCCGGGATATCCCACCCCAAACCCCTGTATTTTGGGTAAAGGGTTTTTAAATTTTACCTGGGGTAGACCCTTATCCTTTGAAATCCACTTAAAAACGGCCTGGGGGGAAACCCCCCTTCCCTCGTCCCGCAGTCTCTATAGAACACTTTGGGGGGCACTGATGGGTTGGGCGCCTAAAATCCCCAAAATCCATAAATTCCCCTTTTTACTTTTCCAATTTAAAAGCTCTATCGCGTATCGAAAACCCCTGTTGATACACGGCCCCCCTGCTCCCACTGATTGACTCAGTAAGGTATTTTAGCTTTGAAACGTTTCGGACCCACCCCCCAGGGTTTTTTTGACCCTTAAAATTTGGGAAAAAAAGCCCTCCCAGAACTAATCTTTAAACCCACTTGGGTTTCAAATCTTTCCCCCGGGAAACCCTTTCTTTCCCCGATAAATGGGGCTTATTCTTCCAAAAAACGCTGGTTCCCTTTAAAAGCCCTACAGGGGGTGCCTTTTTGGGATAAACGGGGGGGACTTTTACCCCTGCATTTAAAGAAAATTTAAAAAAGGGTGGGACACAGGAGCTTCAAACTTGCAAAAAGGGGGACTGAGGGAAATTCGCTACAAACCCGGGGTCCTTTTAATGGGAAAAGGGGTGAAAAGGGTGGGCGGACTAGCGGGAAAACCCAACCCTTTAAAACCCCAAACCCAAAAAAAACATTTTTTCACAACGTCCAATTTTAACTTGGGGGGAAAAAGGCAAACTTCCCTTGGGAAAAAAAGGCCCAGGGACCCTCTGCCCTCCCTGATCCCTGAGCTTATATCCCCTGATGGGCCCCCTACCGTACCCCTTGGGCCCAAAATTTAAACATTTTCCCCCTTACTATCAAAAATTTAAAACCCTCACAGGTTTTCCTTTTTTCCCGCTGCCGGGCCGAACCTACCTGTCCCCCCTTTTCACTCCCAAACCTTTTCTTGGGGGATTAAAATTTTCCCCTTTAAAATATCCCCTCACAGACAAGAAATAAAGATTTTTATCCCCCTCTTTTCAACCATCAAAATCCCCAGGTATGATGGACTCCCGATCGGGGTTCTTAGGAATAACGGGGCTTTTTTGCCCCCAACTGTTAAAGATTCAGACAAACCTGCGGAAAATGGCCCCCTTCCCAAACCCCGATTTAAGAACCTCTTCTTATCCTTTCCCAAACCAGGGAAGGACCCGAAAAGGGACTGTGTTTTGTATCGACCTATTTTTTCTGCTCCAAAAAAATTTAAAACCGGGCCAAAAATGCCTTTCGAAAGGGGTTTAAATTTAAAACCCTCCTGCGATTTTGCAGCCACCAACTGGTTTTTATGCCCGGGGGTCCCAAAAAGCGTTAAATTTAATGTAACCCCGCGGTCCTCGCCCTCCCCCCTCCTTTCCACCCCCCCGGCCCGAAACCCCGGGCGCCCTAGGAGCCACCCCCCCAAAGGGGCGCGCTAAACTTACCTGGGTGCAACCCCCGCTTCCCCCTTCAGCGCCAAAAATCAGGGTAAAGCTTCTGCCCTTTCCCCAAATTCCCCGGGCCCCCCACTATGGCCCGGCGCGACACTTTTTAGATTTAAAGGGACCCCAATTGGTTTTCCTCCCCTTTTCCACCTATGGCCTTTTGAGCTTGGCTTTATAGGTATGCCCCTTCCGGGCCCTCGGGGCCCCCAAATTTTTGGTGCCCCTGGTTAGCAAAAGTTTTCTGGGGTTTTTCTGGGGTTTTTCCCCAGACTTTCCGCATCCACTCCTCTTTCCCCCCCTTAAAAATTTCCCCCTTGGCCCCTTCTGGGCCCATTCAAGTAAACCCCCTCCGGGGTTCCATGCCTAAATCACCGCTTTTGGCCCACC
>JAODAL010072057.1:0-15273 GCA_025379985.1 Phyllomedusa bahiana
GCATTGATAAAGAGAAAAAAAGAAAAACCACAGGTTTGGTTCCTGCAGGGATTTGAACCTAGGCCCCTTGTTCCTGGAGGAAAAAAACTTTACCTTCAGCTACTCCCAATGCTTTACAAAAAACAGAGCTTTCAAATGAAAGAGGAAAGGCATTCATGATGTATCCTACGGGTCATATGATATCAATTCAAAAAAATAACACGCCCCCTTCGGGCCCACACAGGCTGAAGAGCTGGATAAGGGGGTTGAAATGAGATCTGGTAAAACCCCCTTTAAATCAACTCCAGCACATAATTTTTTTATTTTTTTTTGGATAGGCAGGGAAGGGTTTTTACATTTGTTTTGCTGTCTGGCCCCTTTTTTAAAAGATTTTCACCTCATTTTCACCTCATTTTTCCCTTGTGGCCGGGAAAATTGTTTTCCCAACGTATATCTATGTAAAACATGGAACTCAGTGCCCAGCATCCCCCTAAGCCCCGTTTGTAACTAAGGGAAGATGTAATTGGAACGGTGTAAGTCGGGGGCTGTTGTATCAGCCTGAAAAATATTGCCTGATTTCTTCATCTTCTAGCTTTCTATGGTAACCGTACAACGTTATACTATTAGTTCAACCTAAAACGAGACAGTCCAGGAAACACTAAATGTGGCCTCTGTACACACAGGGTAAAAAAGGAAGTTTTACATTTTGACATTGGAGGTGACTCACCCCTGATTTAGGCTTGCCTCTATGGGTGAACACTGGTGCAAAAAAAAACTCTCGACCCCCAGTGTTTTTCAGCTGCTGCAACGTTAGGGGAAAAGTTGAGTTCGATTTGTAGATCGGAGGGGTTTTAGGGAGGGATTTTTTGCCTTTTTTTTTTAATTTTTTGGTGCCCTTTCGGATGGAGAATTGGTCTGTCGAAGAGGGATGTAGTGGGAGGTTTAAGGGGGGAAAAAGGCATCGTCAGTTTGGGGGGTTGTCGTCCGGGTAGATGGGTCAAAAACGGATCAATTTGGGGAGGGGTAGGATGCTGTTTTTGGGCGAGGTTGAAGGTTCAAAAATGTGCCCGGTTCGTTGCTTTGCGGAGTACTGCCTACAACGTAGAGAGGGGCCGGGCCCCTTGCTGGTGCATTCGGATGGGAGTTTTTTTATCCCGTTTTCAATTCACGAAAGTCTTTAGGCGATGTTTGGGGGAGTTAGGATTAGATCCTTCCCATTTCGCTCCCCATTCATTTCGAATTGGAGCAGCTACAGAAGCTGCTAGCTGGGGTTTGGATGCCGAGTCAGTGCGGAGGATTGGTAGGTGGGAGTCGGACCCAGGGCCGTCTCTCCCATTGGGCCAGGTAGGCCACTGCCCGGGGGCCCCCTGAGCTCAGAAGCCCTGCCAGGAGTCAGTGTAAACACAGGCATGTCGCCTGTCACTTAAAAACAGCAGAGGCTGCTGCGTCTCTGCTTCCTCTCCTGCCCAGCAGTCACTCAGGAGCTGATATGAGCGCAGGGCTGCTCCCCCCTCCCGTCTGTCTCCTCCCCCGCTGGGAAGTATAAACTCAATCTCCTTGATGCTGCTCCTGCTCCCCCTCAAGACTTCTCCCTCCCCTCCCGGCTGTCTCCGGTCACCTCGCTGTGGCCACAGTCACTGACTTTAGACTGCAGCAGAGTCCTCTGGGACTGGGGCCTGGCTCAGCAGAAGAAGGTACAGGGGCTCTATGGGGCAGTGACCCGGGTCAGGACGGCTGAGCACATGCTGCATCATATAACAACTTCATCCTGTGCCCCCACACAGCAGCTCATAGGTTCTATAGACTGCTGCATGTCCTGGGGGCACAGGGTGGCTGATCACATAAAGCTGTTATATGATGACGCATGTGCTCAGCCGTCCTGTGCCCATGAGATCCCACAAAATCATAATCACAGATTGGGATTTAAAAAAATAAAGTAAATGACAAATTAAAAAGAAAAAAAATCTGCACAAAACTAGTTTCCCCAATAATAAACACTTTATTTAATAAAGAAAAATGACGTAACCCATTAAGCCCCTGGTGCCTGAAAAGGCCCTTTAAAAGGGGTCGTCTCACCCCGGGGATCGTTGCTTTTTATGTTAAAGATCTTGCAAAAATAATGTCCATTAACAGTGTCCTACCTATTCCTAACATCCACTCTTGTGTGGGCTGCATCAGCTCCTCAGATCGCTATAGCTACAGACCTGTTTGATTCTCCTGATAAGTCTGTCACACTGGTTGCTGTAGCAAACAGACCTGTTCAATCTCTCCTGATTGTCCAGCACTGGTTGCTATAGCTACAGACCTGTTTTATCTCTCCTGATAAGGCTGCCAAAGCACTGGTTTGCTGTAGCTACAGACCTGTTGGGACTCTCCTGATAGGCTGCCAGCACTTAGTTGCTATAGCTACAGACCTGTTCAATCTCTCCTGATAGTCTGTCAGCACTGGTTGCTTAGCTACAGACCTGTTCAATCTTTCCTGATAGGCTGCCAGCACTGGTTGCTATAGCTACAGACCTGTTCGACCTCTCCTGATAGGCTGCCAGCACTGGTTGCTGTTGCTACAGACCTGTTTGATCTCTCCTGATAGGCTGCAAGAAACTGGTTGCATAGCTACAGACCTGTTCCAATCTCTCCTGATAGGCTGCCACACGGGTTTTGCTGTAGCTACAGACCTGTTTGTTTCTCTCCTGATAGGCTGCAAGCCCCTGGTTGCTATAGCTACAGACCTGTTCAATCTCTCCTGATAGGCTCCCAAGCACTGGTCACTATAGCTAAAGACCTGTTCAATCTCTCCTAAATAGGCTGCCAGCACTGGTTGCTATAGCTACAGACTTTTCAATCTCTCCTGATAGGCTGCCAGCACTGGTCACTATAGCTACAGATTTTGGTTTTTACTGCAGCCTAGTAGAAGCAGTAACATCCCTGAATTCAAAGTAAACCCAAAGAAAACAGGACTGAGGTAAGAGGAATCAATGTAGTGAGACAATCCCTTTAATGACACAGCTACATTTTATATTTTTCCCTCCCCTGCATTCCAACAGTCACAATTTTTTATTTTTTCTATAGCGCAGTTGTAGGGGAATTGTTTTATGTGGGAGAAATTGTATTTTTGTGGGTGAGTCGTTTACATATAAATTACTGCATAATTTTTTTAAAAAAAAATTTTTGCAGCGTTTAACATAAAAGTTTTTTTTTTGCATTTTTTTTCATTTTTTTATACCATTTCACAATAAATAACCTGTTAATTCTACATGTTATTACAGTCGTGTGGATACCTAATAGGGTTTGGTTTTTTTTTGAGTGTAATATATACACAATAATTGTTTAATAATAAATGTCTTTTTTTTTTTTCTACACTTTGTTTTATAGGTTTTTTTTATTCCCATTGAGGGATAATTATTTTACACTTTTTCTTTTTTTATTTTAACACTTCATAATGTTTTAGCACACTCCTGTATGCAAATACATTATACTTCTGTATGATAATACAATACACTATGTTATCATATGAAATAGGCTGTTGTTGGAGTAACACCCAGTGCGCCCTGACAGCAGGCTTACAGACAGCACTGGAACTACTCTAGGTCCCCCGGGCTGACTGATTAGATATCCCTCAGGCTCCATCGGGTCACCAAAGAGTCACGGTGACCCCATGGAGCCCAGGAAAACCCCTTTATTATGCTGCAGTCATGGACCTGAGCAAAGAAAGGGTTTTAAAAGGCGGTGATCAGAGGGTGCATCTGGTCCCTGCCATTCATAGAGACTTCAATTTGTTATCCCTGAATGGGATTAAAAAAAGGAAAAAAAAATAAAAAAATGTATAAAAAAAAAAATAGTTAAATTGTGCATATATTACATAAAAAAAACGTACAAATATTTTGTATCCAATATGACCCATAATAACCTTTAAAATTAATGTAATGGGGGTTTTTTAGTGTAAAATGTGAATGGTAAAAAAAATCATTAAAAAAATAAATGCAGAAAAGCACTTTTTTTCTGTTCGTGCTGACATTTTTTTTTTTTAAAGAACTATGCAGTAGTTTAAATGTAAAAATCAAACTACTCCCCCCAAAATAAAAACTTGTCCCGCATAAAGCAAGTTCCTCAAACAGCTGCGTCATTGATTTTAGGGGTTAAGCATAGTGGGCCTTATTTATCAAAAATGGTCTAATGTTTGTTTTTGTTTGCAACCAATCAGAGCTCAGCTTTCATTTTATTTACTGCTCTGAAAATTAAAAGCTAAGCTAGATTGGTCGCTATTGATCTCTGATTGGTTGCTATGGCAACAGAAACAGTCATCTTATTAGATAGTATTGATAAATGTTGGTTGGGGGGCCCAGTAAACAGCTCTGCCCAGGGGCCCATAATGCTGTTAAGACGGCCCTGGTCGGACCGGTACAAGCTTGACATCCGTCCTCATTTAGCCCAGGTTGTTCCCTGAAGGGGGGGGGGGGGAGGGGTATTTCTTATATCAAACCAGCAGTTATGTTTGTTTTTAGAAGTTGTTTTGGTGTTTTAGTGTCGCGTGTTTTATTTTAGGGCATCGAATGGTCCCCGGAAATTATTCGGCCATTCTTTTGTTCACTGGGGAGCGGAACGAGCAGCGCTTCATGCGAGCGGTCGACAGTTGGGCATTCCAGAGGCGATGGCGGTTGTTCGATGGATCGGCAAGCGGGGCCTCCAATGGAATCAAGTTCTGCCAGAGTTCCAACAATTCGTCGCCTGGGACAGGGCCCCGGATGTAGTGGTCTTTCATGTTGGGGATAACGATTTGGGCCTGTGCCCAATCAGGGAATTAATAAGTGACATTCGTCATGATTTCCTGAGGCTGTGGACCTTGTATCCGGGTGTGATTGCGGGTTGGTCTGATATTGTGCCTAGGTTGGCTTGGAGGCACGCGGATTCAGCAGCGGGAATTAATAGAGCTCGTATTAAGGTTAATAAAGCGGTGGCGTCTTTTGTTATCAGGAACGGTGGTTTTGGGGTGCGGCATAGGGAGCTGGAATCGGGGGATGGAGATTTTTGGCATAGGGACAGCGTTCATTTGAATGCAGTGAGGTTAGATTTATGGTCTTTGGACATCCGAGAGGGATTGGAACGGGTCTTGGGGCATTTGGGGGCGTTGCCCTCATGAGGTGTCATGGTCACTAGCTTTGGCGGATTGGGGTCCTTGGAGTCGGTGAAAAGTAGTGAGGGGAGTCAGGCTCAGCTTGCTACCAATTGGTGGATGGACCGGCTTGGCGAAGGTTGGGGCTCCACAGGGCAGCGTCCTTGGGAGCAGGTTATGGAATGCGTAGCCGCCTGAGGTGGCTTTTGGTGACCTGAAGTCGGGGGTGACGGCTGGGGGTAAAATATGGTGGAAAGAAGAACGGCTTCGCCAGGCTTGGTAATGGTTCAGAGGTCATAGCTCCAAGGACCTCAGCCCCAAGCTTTGTCTGGCTATGGGGTCTTGGGCTGATGGGTATTTGGATATGTACTCATTGGCAATGTATTATTTGTTAATATTTGTTTGTTAAATAAAATGGCTGCTGTGGCCAATTTATCCAAGTTAAAGTCTCTGTGTATTTATTGGAGGATGTGGGTACGGTGTTTAAGTTGGTCAATTCGCAGCAAAAAGGATAGGCGCTGCTAGGGTTATGTGTCAGAAATATATACAGTGAGTGTCACTGTTATATGGGCACTATACGGTTATATTATTTCTATACTGTATGGTGGCATTATTTATACATTGAGTGCTGGGACTATTTGGGCACAGAATGGCTGGATTGTGTATGCTGTGCACTATATGCCCAGATATTGAAATTATGACAAGGGGGAAACGGGGGTGGGGGTGGATACATTGGTTCTTGCCCGAGGCCACATTTTCTATAAAATCAGCTTTGTCCTAGGAATAAACGTGATTGATGTGGGCCTATTGTTTAGCCTTTGCAACTAGAAGTGAAAGATTTGGCAAAAGTTAATATTTATTCTAAAATACTGTAAAAGCAGAGAAATTATGGATTGCAGCCCTACGGGGATTGGCAGTTGTGCACAGATTAAAATGACATTATTTGCTTGTGTACTTGTTATTTCTGTTTGATGCTTTCTGTTAACTAAATGCTCATTGACTATAACTTTTTGGGTGGTTGACATCTAACTCTACAGGGATGTTCTGGAACACCAGGGAATGTTCACATGGAGTAGTGTGAATCGAGCTGATACGCACCACAATAAGCGTCGTTGAAAGTATGCTCTTGCCAGCATGTACTTTCAACATGCAAATGGCCCGAGGCAGCCGTCTCCTGTTCTTTTTATTTTTTGGACACTTCTTTTAATGAACATGCGGCACTGAGATCGCAAAATTAATGAGGGCTGGACTTGTTAAACATACTTTGCCGCAATTACGTGCCAAAGTACACCAAAGTTATCCAGGCAGCGAAAAAATGTGAATTCATGATCCTAAACATAAGTCTTTACCAAAAATGAGGCTGTATGACCAAGGTTTAGGATCATATATCCTAATTTTTTCTCTGCCTGGATAACTTTTATTACCCACATATGAAACATTGTTTGTGGAAATGTGTCTAGGTTTTGTTTTTCTTGAAGGGCACTGATTGGGGTCGGCCTTTTCAGGGTGGTTAACCCACCAAAGGCCAGCATAGGGCTTTTATTATGGATAGTTAACACTATTTTCCCTTTGTTCTGTTAAGAAGCACCTGTGTGAGACATTTGGGGCAAAAAGACTAAGGGCGACATGTATGAACGGGCTTTACGCCAGTTTTCTGGCGTACACTGCGCCTCCCAGCCCGAATCCCGCTGTCGGACGCAGCGTTCGCCACTTTCGGCTGCGGTCCGCATGAAGGGGCGGGCAGTGGGCGGGCAGTGGCGCGGTGTAGGCGTTCCGGGGTGGGACGCGGCGCGATCGTGTAGTCTGAGGCGCTCGGCAGCTCCGACAAGCAGACCAGGTTTTTTTTGGTCTAAATCCTCCGGCGGCGGCGAAGTGAAGCAGGATCCGAACATGCGAGGAAGCGGATCGAAGATCGCGACAGAAGTCTCGACGCTCCGCTCCGTGCAGCAGGAGTATGAATAGGAAAAAAATCGCCTTTATAAAGGCGGGAAAACGTGTCAAAGAGAGCGCCGTAAAAAAATATACTAATAAAAAAAACCATCACTTTTCCAAACTCAAAACGGGCAATATCAACAAATATGATATTGCAAATTCCCGGGGAAAGGGACAGTAATTAAAAATCTGAAAATATTTCTTTGGGTTTGAAAGAAAACCGGCCAATGAATCGGACGACAGTAACCATTAAAAGCTATGGGGAAGAATTGCAACAAAATCCCCGGGGGATAATTCAAAATACGAAATCAAATAGGAGCGAAAAAAGTCCCCATTGTAGGCTATGGGAAATTTTTAGACCAATCAGAATACGAGCGAAAAAGTCCATTCAGCCTATGGGAATTTTTCACCAATCAGATCCAGGGGGGTAATTCAAAAAACGTAAAAATGCTGAAAGAGCTGATTGGCAAATGCGGGGTCCGACTACCCCAGCCAATCAGGCGCGAGCTATTTTCCCCATTTAGTCATGGAGGATGAGCGCATTCAAACCCGGGCGTCAGCGGCGCCGGCATGAAGTAAAAAAAACAAATTTTTTTATCAGTGTAAAAAATTTCAGATAAAGACCAGAAAATTTCTTTAAAAAAACATTTAAAAAACCGAACACGGTTTGTCCCCCGAGAGGCGCTAAATAGGGGAATTGCCATAGAGAGAATTGCCGGGAAATACTTAATTCAAATTTGTAAGCTTTTCTCATTGGGTCGGCAAAACCACCCAATCGAATAGGAGCGACAATGTCCCATTAGAGCCTATGGAGGAAAAATTGCCCAATCAGAATAGGAGCGACATTTCCCCCTTCTATCCATGGAAAAAAATGGCCCAATCATTTTCAAAGGGGGGACAGTTAAAATACGTAAAAAGGCAGAAACGAGCTGTTGGTTGAAGCAGGGGGGGACTGTCCAGCTTAGCCAATCAGAGCGCGGCTGCTTTCTCATAGATTTCCCAATGGGACTAAAATTTTAAAAAACAGGCGCCGTAATTTGGACCAATGGGAGAGGAGCGATGCTCCATGGGTTTTTTTAATGCAATTGGAAAAAAATGTACATGGCTGAAAAAAATTTATAACACTACAGAATTGTCCCCGATGGGTATATACAACAAATATATAGGGCAAAACGAAATAAAGTTTTGAAATAAAGAAAATCATGTTTATTTCTTTATTTTCGATGCACCCCCTATTGAATCTTGGCTAACGAAAATAAAGAAATAAACATGATTTTCTTGATTTAAAATCTTTATTTGTTAGCCCATATTATATTCGTTGATATCACTCGGCACAACTTCTGTATGAAAAAAATTTTGATTTCAGCCATGTAACTTTATCCAGATTGTTTTAGAAAACCCATAGGAGGCGCCGTCCCCCATTGGTCCAAATTAGGCCCGCCTCTTTTAAATTTTCCACCCCCCATAGAACTCTTGGAAAGCAGCTGCGTCTGATTGGCAAAGCTGGACGAGCCCCCGCTGCTTCAACCAAATCAGCTCGTTTGGGGCCCTTTTTTTCTGTTTTTTACTGTCCCCCTTTTTGAATATGATTGGGCCCATTTTTAATAGGATAGAATGGGCCACTTCGTCCTATTCGATTTGGTCTTTTCCCTCCCATGGGCTCAAAATAGGAATTGCCCTCCTTTCTGATTGGTGGTTTATGCCACCCAATGGAATAGTTTTAAAAATTTGAATTACTGTTTTTTCCCGGAAAATTCCCCTCTATGGAAATTTCCCCTATGTAGCCCCGGGTCTCGGGACAAACCGTTGTTGGGGGTTTTTTTAAATGCTTTATTTTTAAAAAAGGGGTTTGGGGTTTTATCTGAGAATGTTTTACACTGTATAAAAATAATTTGTTGATAATACTTCATGCCGCGCGGCGCCGAGCGCCGAGATTTCAGTGCGCTCATCTCTCCCCTAGAGTATAATGGGGAGAGTAGCTCGTGTCTGATTGGCTGACTAGCCGAGCCCCCGAAGCTCAGCCCAAAAAGCTCTTTTCAATTTTTACTGTATTTTTAATTTTCCGCCGTGGATTCTGATTGGTCTGCACTTCTCCCCTTAGGCAAAAATGGGACTTTGTCGCTCCTATTCTGATTTTTGGTAGCCCCAGACCCTCCTGCTCAGCCAATCAGCTTTTTTTTCAGCTTTTTAAAATGTATTTTGAATTATCCCGCCCGGATTCTGATTTGGGGAAAAATTCCCCAAGGCTAGAAGGGACTTTGTCGCTGTATTTGATTGGTCTAAACTTCTCAACAGCTAGAAAGGGCCTTTGTCGTCCATTTGATAGGTGAGATGCAAAGCCCCCCTACTCAGCCAATCCTGTTTTTAGCATTTTTACTTATTTTAAAAGCCGCCGTGGATTTGATTTGGGCAAACCTGCCCCTAGGTTTTAAAAAGTTCAGTGTGCTCCTATTCTGATTTTCGGTTTTGGGGCCCAATAGAAAATTGTTTCAGAATTTGAAAAACTGTATTTTCCCGCCATTTCCAATATCCCCAATTCTTTAATTAGGATATTTTGAAAATGATTTTGTTTTATGTATTTTTTATTTTTTTTAGGTTTCAGCTCTTTTTTTGAAATGTTGAACGCCTTTATAAAGGCGATTTTTGATTTTTACCCCCCCACCGACTGGAAGATTTCTCCCCCTGTTCCAGCCCGTTCGCATCGGAACAATTTTCGGGGGCAGCCCCCCACGGCGCCAAAATTCCCCACTGCGCCCATGTCCCCCCACTGTCCCCACACACCCTGGCGGGCGCGGCGACTTTTCCCCCCCATGTTGATAGCACTACCTCCGGCGGCAATCTAGACCCCAGCCCGCACTTCGCCTAACACCGGCGGAAAACCGGGCGGACTTTTCATGATTTTTATGGCGCGGCCTGTCCCCACATAAAATCCCCGGCGCAGATTCCGCCGTGAAAAAGGCGGGAAACGGGGGCCTGACCCGGGGGGATTTATACATGTCGCCCTAAAAAATGCAAGCATTTTTTTTTGGTCTTTTTTGCGCTAAAAATACTCTTGACGCCAAAAAGGCGCATTACATATAGTAGCAATGATACACAATGCGCCGCCTTTTTAGGCGCTTAGTTTTACTATGCAAGGTATACCTGACGCCACATTTTTTAAAGTACGTACTTTCAGGCGCACTTTACACTGATTTAATGGACCTAGAAACTGCCAATTTTTGGGAATGTCGCCCATAGGGTTCCTTTTCTCATGACACAAACTAGGATGAAGACTATCTGGTAAGTCACAACCTTCCATGTCCTATGTGTCTTATGCTGTGTACGCTTTCTTTATGACTTTTATACTATTGTATGGTTTGGGGGGGGGGTTTCTCTTTCGGGGACTTTAAATGTATAGAATGAAGATTACGTTTTAGGGCTTTTTTCTTTGTGATTGGACTTTTTGGGTGACACGTATGATTTTTGGTGCCCAGACGCCATTTTTCCCCCCGCATTAGTAGCGTAGAATGCGCCTGAATCTATGAACCTGTTCTACTGCGGGTCATAGATTTAGCGCTTTCTAGCTACAAAGCGACAGTTCTGGCTCAGGTAAACCACTTTTAAAGTGCTCTACCTGTTCCAGCAGTAATGCGCCTGGATTTGCTGTACTGTATTAAGATATAAATGTGCAGAACATGGTTGTAGTGCAACACGTCTCCAGCACGCTCCCCGATCTCAGGCGCATTACAAACTTCCGCGGGTGCTTTATAATGGAACTAATTTTGGAGTGCGCCTGCTCATACATCTAGAGAAAAGGGCTGTGCCAGTTTTTGGGCTGAAAGGACCCCAGAATACTGACGCAGACCCATACAGACATGTGGCCCTTCATGTCACACACAAATATATTTCATTAGACGGATCTTGCACTGTATTTATAAATCACGTCTCCTACTATCTTACCATTCTTCTTTTGTTTGGAGTAGAAAAACCAAGCCGTCACTGCGGAGATAGCCAGGGTGACAATCAGAAGTAACCAGAAGACGATGGCCCAGGGCGAGGTGCGGGGAAATATGGCATCTGCAGGAAACAGACATAAAATTATGACTACTGAGCACAAGCTCAAAGAAGCTATGCAGCAGAGTCGGTGCAGATTTGGACACAGTCCGGACCCATTCACACTGACTTATCCATGTCCAAGCTCTGCGATATTACAAAGGAGTGAAATTTGGCCTCTTTTTCTTCAACAATGCCAAGTTTGCCATCCGCGCCGGATAAAATCTTTACAAAACCATTGCATGCACTCGGAGTCAAAGTGCAAATATTTTCTTGAACATGGGCTTGGGTTACATTCACACAGGGCAGATCTGTTAGGGTATGTTTATACGGCTTATTTTCGCGCGTATTTGCACGCGCATTTTGCTGCATATTGCGCTTTATATGCAGCAAAATGCACGCCGCAATTACTAGAATTCATATCTCTCATAAAGAGCTCCCCGGGTGTACAATACAACCGTATCGTACGCCCAGGGAAAGAGAAGTGACATGTCAATTGTTTGCGGCGATTACACGCCTCTGCCAGCGGCTAGCCCCAATGCATGTCTATGGGGCTAGCCGTGGGCTGCCCCCCTGTGCTTTGGAATTACGCGCTTCCAAAACACCCGATGTATTGGTGCGTGTACTATATGCACCATGTGAACATACCCGATTTCGTTATGGATTCATTGACAATTTATTTACATTGACTTAAAAATCTTCACTAAAATCTGCAGATAAACCTTTCCTGCTAATTTTGCCTTCACCCATTGAAATTAATGTAAAAAAATGTACTGTAAAAACTGCAGAAAATCTGCAACATAATCTGCAGCAGATGCACTCACTATGAACATACCCTATAAACGCTGCAATGGAAAATCAACAGTATGGGCCACATGTATGAAATGTCTAAGTTTAAAATTCACTATGTTGCCCATAGCAACCAATCAGAGCTCATAGTGACCAATCAGAGCCCATAGCAACCAATCAAAGCGCCCCTTTCATTTTTCCAGAGCACTATATGAAATGAAAGGGGCGCTCTAAATTGGTTGCTAGGGGCTCTGATTGGGCTATGATTTGATTGGTTTGTTTATGGTTTTTTCCCCTTTTGATGGTTACCTATAAAACTCTGTTGGTTTTTTTATTATCCCTTGGGCGATTTTTTTTTTTTAATTGGTTAGGTTTATTTTTTGACCTGAGGGGCTGGTTTGCCCCCTTTTGGTTGGGCCGCTTTAATTGAGGGTTCATGGGTTTTGCTGTTTGGCCCTGGGGCGTATGAACTCGTGATTGGTTGATGGGCTCTGTTTAGCGTTTGGGATCTGATTTTTTTTTTTTCCTGGGCCAATTGGTTGCAGAGCCTGAGTGGTTCCTCTGATTCTGTTGGTTGCAAATGACCTGTTTGGGGCTTCCTCTGAGCCTGATTGGTTGCTAGGGCCGATTGCTTGCATGAGCGCGACTGCTTCCTCGACTCTGTTTGGGTTGCTATGGCTCTGAAGGGTTTTCTACAGCAACAAAGACAGTCCCCCTTCTAGACAATTTAAAAAAGGGGCCCCAAGGGGGTCTCATTGATGAAAAATTTTCAATTTAAAATAAGCCCTCGTTGCCCCAGCAACTGTTTTAAACCCAAGCAACCAATTAAATTCAGTTTCATTTGATATAGTGCCGGGGAAAAATAAAAGGAATTTGTTTGGTTTCTATGGGCTTGATTGTTGCTAGGGGCTCGATTGGGTTTGCTTGGGCTCTGATTGGGTCGCTATCATTTTTGTGCCAGACAGTTTTGATAAAGGGGCCTACATATCTGAAAAAAAGGGCTCCCACCTTTTCCTTTGGCCCAGAATTAACATATCAGGCCGCGAAAAACTGTATTTTGTGCAAAGCTGTTTTTCCATTGAAAACAATTTGAGGGGGTTTGTATTCCTTTGGACGTGTTATGAAACATTCACCGCAGAATCCCTACAAAACGGCGTCCCAAAGCACCGGTGAACAGCCCAGGGAATTTTAGTTTCTTTTAAGCTCCCCCAAAAAATCAGGTTTCAAAACCCCATAACATATCCGCATGCCTCCATCTCATGCAAAATGGGGGCCCCTAACAGTGTTTAAAAGTACCCAAAAACAATACTGCCAGCAAAGTGTGCCCAATAATGGTAAAATTCTGTTTCCCTGCAGCCACCATTAGGGGGAGCTCAGCACATACAGTCGTATACAAAATGCCAATCGACCTAAAACAACCTCTGCCCCAAAGGCCACATCCTCATAGGAGGCTTTGCTACTCTACCCAGGGGGATTAAGGCCTCAACAATTGGAAGACTCCTGAACCATCCCGGAAAGTAAACGGTCTCCCTTTAATTTTTAAAATTTAAACTACATAACCCCCATTTTTTTTCTTTTCATCCAGCCCAAAGCCATAACTTTTTCGATTTTTCCATTTCTATAGTTGTGTGAGGGCTTGTGTTTTGCAGGATAAATGATTTTTTAAAATTTTGACATTGTTTTTAGATATAATTTACTTGAAAACCCCAAAAAACCCCCATGAGGGAAAGGAAAAAAAATGTATAATTGCACCATTTTTGGAGGGGTTTAATTTTAATGGCATTCACTGTTCAGTATAATTGACATGTTCCAAGTCGGTACAATCCAACAATATTAAATGTATAGAGTTTGTTATGTTATAGTATTTTAAAAAAAAAATTAATGTAAGTATTTTTTGCGACCAATAACCTTTTTCTTTTTTCTTCCATTTATGGACCTGAGTAAGGGCTCATTTTTTGCGGGCTGTGTTGTTTCTTTTGGTACTATTTTCAGACACAGGTGACTTTTTAATCACTTTTTGGGGACTTGAAATGACCCAAAAAATGCAATTAAGCCACTGGAAAAATGTTTCCCTCTTTCACAGTGTTCACCATATGGGATAAATGTTCCAATTATGTGTAAATTTAAATGTTTTTATATTTGTAAAATGGTAAAGGGGTATTTTGAACTTTTAATATTTTTTTATTTTTAAAACTTTTTTTTTTTTTTACTACTACAATGGTAATTGTAGTCCCTCAAAGGTACTTGACCACACGGGGGCGCAATCCCTTGTACACTATTTTGTATTATATAGCTAATGTAGAAAATTATACAAAGATGGCTCTGCCATTACATCCCGCAATGTGAGGAAGTAATAGGAGCAGTAACATGGCAGCTAAAGGAGCCTTCATGAGACCTCCAGCTGCCATAGCAACTACTCGGCACCCTGCAATCTCCTTGCAGAGAGGGGCAATCTGGCAAAGGAACGATGTGCAGTATGGCGGCTATTACAGTCGCCACATAAGGTGTCCCCCAGATTTCTCAGACCTCTTTATGATCGATCTGCTGGGACCTATCACTTTTTATACAAGCTGCTTTATCCTTTAGAGATAGCTGCTGAACTCCCGTATGAGGGCTCAAATGAAGGCCAAACTGGTCCTACAAAAATGAGTGAATCGTGGGTACATACTTTTAGAGGGTTTTATGTTTTAGGGGACACGAACCTGAGATGGTCACATACAAGCCAGTCTCTTTCCCCGTCACGTTGTGTCTGAGTCCACAGTAGATCGGTCCTTCTGAGGAGCTGTGTAGATGAATACGACTCCTCACGTGGATCAGTCCGGTTGTGTCGGTTTCAGTCTCTTGATTGGTTGGTTCCAGGTCTCCGTCTTTCTTCTTCCAGAACATTATGGGTTTGGGGAACCATCTGTCAGAAGAACAGGAGACAACCACAGCGCTGTCCTGAAGAGTGACAGCCACAAGTGGTGGAGACCCTGACCCTAGGAGAAACAGATGTCTATGCTCAGGATGGAGAGAGGTTCTCAATGGGCTTCCTCCACTCATAGATAATGTAATTTTTTGCAAGTCAGTTTTTCAACAAGATTATACTTTTTATCTTTATGGATGATAGGGACAAAGAACGGGACCATGACAACCACTCAGCAATCACTCACCTACATCTACCAGTCTATACACTGCTCCCTATACTCAGCTACATCTACCAGTCTATACAGTGCTCCCTACACCCAGCTACATCACTGCTCCGTGTACTCAGCTACATCTACCAGTCTATACACTGCTCCCTATACTCAGCTACATCTACCAGTCTATACACTGATCCCTACACCCAGCTACATCTACCAGTCTATACACTGCTCCCTATACTCAGCTACCCTCTACAATTATACACTGCTTCCTAACCGCTACTTACCAGTCTATACATTCCTTTAATA
>JAODAL010072058.1:0-15273 GCA_025379985.1 Phyllomedusa bahiana
GGCACAAGCACAGTGTGGGGGGGCATGGCAGCGCAGAAGGGGGTAAGAGGGGCACAATGACATTCGGGAGGTGGCAAAACGGGAGAAAGGCCACAGGGGGCACAATGACACATTTGGGAAGGTAACGGCAAAAGCACATGAGGTCGACGGGGCACAATGACATTCTGGAGGGGGCAAAAACAGGGAGTAGGAAACATGGGCACAATGACACAGTGTGGAGGTCAGGGCAGCAGCAGCATGAGTCAGGAGTGGTAAAATGACATTTGGGAGGTCAAAACAGGAGTAGGCCACAGGGGGGCACAATGAACATTTGGGGGTAACGGCAGCAGCACAGAGGTTAGACAGGGGCAAAAGGGACACAGTGTGTAGGTCATAGCAGCAGCCACAGCGACATGGGGTAAAGGGAGTGGCTCAATTTCCGTTGTAGATAAAGGGCAGCCAGCAGAGGTCAACAGTGGCAAATGACATTTTGGAGGTGACAAAACAGTAGTAGGTCACAGAGTGCCAATGACAGAGGGGTGGAGGGACAGTGACAGCACAGAGGGTCAGACAGTGGCACAATAAATTTTTTGAGGTGGCAAAAACGGAGGGGCCCAGGTGGCACAATGACAGAAGGGGAATGAACGGGGACGCAAGGGGGGACGGGGTGGCAAAATGACATTAGGGGGTGAAAAAAAAGGGAGTAGGCCACAAGTGCAAATGACAGGAGTGGAAGTGACGGGGGGCACACTGAGGTAAGAAGGGCACATGACATTCGGAGGTGGAAAAAAAACAGGAGTGGGCCACGAGTGGCAAATGACACAGTGTGGAGGTAAACGGCGCAAAAAGCATGAGGTCAACAGTGGCAAAAGACTTTCTGGAGGGGGGAAAAAAACAGGAGTAGGAAACAAGTGGCACAATGGCACAGTGTGGAGGTCCGGCCAGCACATAGGTCGAGGTGGTACAAAGACATTTGGAGGTGGATAAAACAGGGAGGCAACAGAGTGGCACAATGACAAGGTGGAGGTAACGCAAAAGCAGCATGGGGCAGCATGGCACAAATCTTTGGAGGGGGCAAAAACAGGAGTAGGCCCGAGTGGCAAAAATGACAGTGAGGTGTGACGGTAGCAGCAGCTTTAGGTCGAGAGAGCACAATGACTTTTAGGAGGTGCGCAAAACATAGTAGGCCACAGAGTGGAAAAATGAAGAGAGGAGGTCCAGCAGCAGCATGGTCGAGAGGGAAATGAATTTGGAGGTGGCAAAAACTGGATAGGCCACAGAGGGGCAAAATGAAAAGTGGGGATGTCACGGCACCAGCAACAGCAGCGTAGCATGAGGTCATAGAGTGGCACAAGACAGAGTGTGGAGGTGGGTGGCAACCCAGTCCCTGGAAAGGGTTGGTGGAGATGGAGAAATTGTCAGAGGTTGGCATCAGGCGGGTGGCAGCATCAAAAGTTGGGGCAGGTAGTTTGAACCCCGATCTTTTTTTCACAGTTTGGGTGAGGGGTATGACTGTGTAGTCTGACCCCAAGGCATTTTTGTGTGGAAAACCGGCCCATCCCTGCCCATTCATCTTGAAAAGGTCATTGTTCCAATTTCCCGTGGACAAGCGGGGGGTTCCCTTGGGGTAACATGGCCCCCGCCCCACTGAACACCCCTCTGATGCCCCCACTACTGAGGGGCAGTACACTTCCCACTGCAAACTCGGGAAGTTGCACCACACATCCGTTTGGCTGCCCCGAGTCCAGCATTTCTAAAGGGGGGGCAGAGTTTTTGTCCAAGTAGGCCACCAACCTGTTGGTTTAGGGACTGCTCCAGGGCGCTGATCTGCTGCGGCGCTGCCCTCCTCACTAGGGGTGAAGGAAACTCTCATCATGACCCAATTAGGTTTTTGCGATGGAGCTGGGGAAATGCTCTATCCCCCGCCACCTTCCCCACAGCCGCGGGCATATAGTGAGTGTGAAGAACCCCCGGTCAGGGCCTTTTAGAGGAGGGGGCGACGACCCAAAAACAGCGGCCAACTGACATGGGGGGATTTCCCTTAGTATTTGAGTTTTGTCCTCCCCCCTTCAGCATGGGAAAAAAGGTCCCCTTTGGATGATAGCGGAGCAATAGGGTGGAGAGCCAGAAGTTCCCTTGCGGATTTCTGATATTCGGGGTGTGACTAGCCAGGCAAATCCTGCTGTGGGCCATCTGACAATTTACTCCGAGGGGCTCCCCCCCTCCTCTCCACTGTATACTGCCACAGTCTTCGGGGCATCTGCCCCCGTCTTTCCCAATCTCCTCCTCCAGCTGCTCCTGCTCCTCCTTTGAAATTGGTAGAAAAACCACTAATTCCCAACAATGCTTGTCCTCCAATTCCTCCCCTCCTCCTCCTCACTTCAGCCCCCAACGCATCATTGCCCCAGATTATAAAAACGATCTTTGATCAAAAACTGTAAACAAGGGGTCCCGGTTTTTTCTTATTTTCCTTACATGAGGCATTTCCAATATTCCTTTATATACTTGATGTTCTACTTTTTTTTAGTGTGCCATTATTTTAATAATATTAGATTTGCTATTCCCTTTTCAGTGTGCACCTATTTTACGTTTTTAAAAAATATTTTAGATTGCCAGCCAATTAAGCTCGCAGATTTGTAGCCCTTCCCCTCCTTTGCCCACACAGATTATTAGCATTTTGTTCCAGGAATGAACAGGGGAATGACGTTTTTTTTTCCCTATCCTGGGGACTGAAAAAATAATGTCCCCTTCTCAAAGGCCCCTTAGCAAACGGCAGGCAATAAAGCTGCCCTGGCTGACATCAAAGTTACACAGGGAGTACCCTGTCCCCCGGGACTCAAAAAATTCGTTAATGGCCTTTCTTATTCATACAGTCGGCCAACATTGCAGGCGGGAAAATTTTTCCACGGGGGAAACCGCATATCAGAGTGTGTTGGGGGGGGCCCGTTCTCCGCTGCAACTGAGGGGGGTGTTCCGGGTTTTGTACGAAATAAAGTGCATCACGTTTCCTGGCCTTTTTATAAATGTTCTGAAATCGGTGGAAGACTTCGGGAACCTTTTCACAACCAATTGAACACTGGCCATGCGGGGCGCTTGGACCTTTCCCCTCCTGGGTGTAGGGGGGACACCATGTTCCTCCCATTGTCTGTACCAGGTTTCCGATTTGCTTGGCGCGGAAAACCACACATCGATTTCTTGCTGCATGACACGGACTTTCCCTGGTGACTTTGTTCGCCGAGGCAGCCAGGTGTAGAACTGCGTGACCTCTGGCCCACACATGGGTAGAGGGACAGTACTTGTGGAGGCTGAGAGGGGTTGGTTGGTGGTGGGGGGGAGGAGGGGGAGGCGACATTGGCCGGAGCCACAGTTTGACAACGGGGGAAAAACGGCGCCCTTTCCCAAAGTTTTTGGGGTTTCCCTGGGCTGGAAGCAATTAAACCCAAGGGGCCAATGACATGTACGGGCTCTGACCGTACTTAAAGCTCAGGTGTCCCCGTTTTGCCGGGCACCTTTGGAACAAACCGAAAAAGCTCAAGGACGGGCCCATTTTCGTTCTACATATTTATGAAGTGTGGACTGCCTTTTTGGAAAAGAAATAGGCCTGAACTCTCCACTCGGCTCGGCACAAGCCATTAGTTCCTGAAAAGGTGCAGAGTCCACCCTTTGGAAAAGGGGGGGATTGCAGTACCAAAAAACTTTGGACAGGACCGGGCAGCCTGGGACCCTTTGGATGGTTGGACGCTACTTTGTCTCTTTGCAATCGCCTCCTGAATGGCTGCGGGGGCCCTGAGAGCGGGAGCAGGGGTATCTGGACCGGGAATGAAAATCAAAGAGAAACAGCTCCCTTCTGCTGAGGTGGAGCCTTTTACTGGCTGAAATTGATGCGTCCACTGGGGCTGCGCGCTGTTGCTGCGGGGGCAGATGGACCACCCACGAGCCACGTTTTTTTCCAGGGCCAAAGATGGGATGCGCATGTTTTTTAAGCGGCCTGGTGCCAACGATACTCCCGGGCCCCGCTTCACTTTCTTGCCCACAGACTACATAACCCATATTTTGGCTCCTGCGGTGTCTTACAAAGAACTGCTCACCCCGATAATTATTTTTCCGCCCAAAGCTCCCCACTGAGACTACTACCACCCTGCCTCCGAGCCCCTTGGCCGCTACCCTTTTTTTTTGGGCCTGTGAAAAAAGGTTTTTTTTTCCCTGGCCGTTGGCTCCCCCTCACACTGCGCACCCTGAAGACTTACGGCCCCAAAAACCCATTTTGGGGGTGCCCGCTGCCTGACGCGCAAATGACGCCCCCCCTTCTCCCGACGATGATGGAAGCCCTTGCTTCCCCGGCTCCCAATGCGGTCGGTACATCCTCATTTATTTGTTTTTCATCGTCACTGGGGTTTCCTCATCACCGGTCTTTGGGATGAAGGGCTGACCCCCTACCACGCCTCCCATCCCTCTCCACATCTATACTTTGCCGCCTAGCAAGAAGCAGGGGATATTACCCAATTTCTTCACGCAAAGTAGTGCTGACTGCCCCCTCAAATTGTTCATCCCCCGCTATATAGTGGGCGCTGAGCCCAGACCCCCTAGTGATTCTGGCGAGGGGCCCCGGATTTGGGGGCAGAGGCGGGTTGAGGAAGGTAGGCCGTACCCGCTCCCGGGGCCATTTTCCAAATTTAAGGTTGTATCTTACATCCCACCGACTCTTGGGGTGGGGGTTTTCGATTCATTGGGAGGAAGTGAAAACCTAGTCAACCCAATCCAAAATCCTTGGGGTTTTCTGTCATACAAACGGCCGCTAGATGACGGGAGTTGTGGCCTCCCGGGACCCCCCGCTGCGACGTCCCCCTTTCTGTGGGGCACCTGGGCCTGCTTCAGGAATTTTGTGCGTCGCATCGCAGGGGAAAGACTGTCACCTCCTGTCTGACTACTGTTTGTTCTAAAATGTAAGCACTGTTTGATGAAGATATTGTATATGATAAATACAACCCTGTATTTTTCTCCAAATAACCCACTAAGAATCTTGGGGTAACCCTTTATAAAAATGCGCTCCACAAATGGCAGGAAAAATTTACTTTTATGTGCCGTTTAAAAAATCTGTGTATTTTACTGAATATAAAAGCACAAACAGGCTTAATTAACCTTCGGATATGAATTATGCTACAGTATTTCTTCTGTGACGGTGAAAAACAAAGTTTCTTTTACTGAGTACAACTGCAGAAAAATACTTAATTATCGCTTAATCAACCCCTGGATGTAAATTGCGCAAAAGAATTGAGCAACCACAAACTAGTAGCTTTGTAGCTTGTTACAATGGCGTGTATTTTACGCTACACAACAAGAGGAAAACTTATAATTAACCTTTGCTTGTGAATTATGCTACAGGAAGAATGTATTTTTTGGCGGTGAAATAAACATTTTCTTTTAGTCACCACAGCAGCAGAACAACATTTAATTAACCCCTGGATGTAAATTGCGCAAAAGAATTGCGCAACCAAAAACTACGAGCTTTGTAGCGTGTTACAATGGCGTGTATTTTACGCTACACAACAAGAGGAAAACTTGTAATTAACCTTCGTTTATGATTTATGCTACTGGAAAAATGACTTTTTTGCCGGTGAAAAAGAATGTTTCTTTTAGTCACCACATCAGCAGAACAACGCTTAATTAACACCTGGATGTAAATTACGCAAAAAAATTGAGCAGCCAAAAATGAAGTGGTATTTGTATTGTAAAAACGCTGTTTCTTTAAATGAATACAACAGGAACAGGCTTAGACCACCATTGGATATTCAATGTGCTGTGAGCAGATAGCATTAAAATGTATATGCAGCTGCAGTGGTCGCACACTGGACTTCAGTTCCAATACCCCACAAAATCAGAAATAGAACGTTAAGAGAAGCAGTCTCTGAGACAAGCTGTGACACCCCGCAAAAATCGCTGTATAAAAATGAGTTCTTTAGTATCAGCAATCATAAGCAGCCGCGGCAGCACCTTCCCTAGTCAGTACAGTGAGAGCGGTATGAGCTCCCAGCGTCGCGCCCGGACATCACAGAATCCCGCCGGTCTCTGATTGGCTTCATCTCTGCACATGTCATGCAGGCTATGCCCTTCTTCCTCCCAGAGTTCTTTGCCCCATGTAACGCCATGTGCTTGTAGCAATTTTATCAATCAAAAGCACACTTCGTTCACCAGAAGTCCCCAAAACTTCGACTTCGTTCAGAACCGAAGTTTTCCTGAAATTCTAAATGAATTCCACATCGTTATAATCAATTCGCCCATCTCTAATTGTAGGGCATATAAATTTAGCAGCAATTTTTCACATTTGCAAGAAAATTCACAACACACATTTTTGTAGGGACCAGTCCAGTTCTGACAAGACTTTGAGGGGTCCTGTATGTTAGATACCTTCATTTATGACCCCATATAAGAAACTGCACCCCTTAAATTAATCACAACCACATCTAGGATTTTTTTTAAGGTGTTTCACAGGAATTAAAACAAAGTGGAGGTGAAACTTAAAAATTCCTCTTTTTTTCATTTTTTAAGTTTTTACCCATTATCTATTGGAAAACTATAGATGTTACCAGGGAAACGCAACTCAATATTGATTCCCTTGATTCCTTCATTTTTAGAGATATCCCAAATGTAGCCCTAACGTGTTATTTTGACTCAACCACCTACTAGATTTTGTGGTCTCCTTTTTATAAGGATATTTTTAGAAGTCATTACAGGTTTGCAGAGACCCTAAGCTGCTGAAACTTTATAAACACCCCTAAAGAGATCTCATTTTGGAAACTCAACCGTTTAAGGAATACATTTACTAGTGTAGTGAGTATATTGATACAATGGGTGTTTTAAATTTTTTTAGGCATTTGCCTGCAAAAATGAAAAAAATATTTTTCTTTCAATAGAAAGCAATTCAAGCTGAAAATGTTTCACTTGCTGAAAGAATCCTGCAAAAATAGCACCCCAAAATTTGTTATGCAATTTCTTCCAATTTTGCTAATACCCTATATATGTGTGTAAACTGCTGTTTTGGTGCATGGCAGCACATAAAAGGGAGGTGTAACGGTCAGTGGAAGTGGATCCTCTGGGCCACAACAAGCAAGTGGAGTCTAAGTAGGTCCGGTTTTCACCAGAGCCCGCCGCAAAGCCGGATGGACTTGCTGCAGCGGATTGCTACCAGGTCGTTCCCCCTGAGGTGACTTGCTTGTAGCAGCGGCCTAGGTGCGACATGGTACAAAGTCGTGAAGCAGGCTCCTAGTGGGGGACAGGCAGAAAGGTTAGGACAGGCGGCAATGGTTCGTGGTCGTGGAACGGAGGCAATAGGGTATTATACACAGTAAAGGCAATAAGACACAATGGAACGTTTCCTCTCTAGGCTCAGGGCACTATAGATTCGGCAAGCGTATTAGGAAGGGGAAGGACTTAAAGGGGTTTTGCCACGATGTTAAATTGACGTGGGAACATCCCAAATGCAAATTAAAGCAAGTTTGTAATTATAAGTCATTAAAAAAAATTTACCATATTAGAATGGCCATCTCCTTTCTGTTTCAGTTGTGTACTGCTCGTTGTTGGGGCTCCGCCCAGCACAATCTCTTCTCCTGGCCTGGCCGCGCTTGCTCAGTTGAACCTTCTCTCTGTGATGGCTGGGCTCGGGAACGCGCATTGCCGCACATGCATGCTCCCTCCCTGCCCGACCATCACATTCTGTAATGTAGCTCGCAGTGCTGTCATTTCTCCCCCAAGTTCTCATCTCCACTGCGGCACCGTTCTCAGCCCTGTGTAAAAGCGCCGCTCCCCCGCTGTCAGCTGTCTCCTGCGATCTAAGCCCCGTAACCACACAGCTGATCCCTGCTGCCATTTATCCCTGTGTCCTCACTGCTCTCTCTGTGTAATCACAGCTGATCCCTCCTCCAGCCCTCTCGATCTCCTCACTGCTGTCTGTGTAATCACAGCTGATCCCTCCTCAAGCCATCTCAATCTCTTCACTGCTCTCTGTGTAATCACAGCTGATCCCTCCTCAAGCCCTCTCGATCTCGTCACTGCTCTCTGTGTAATAACAGCTGATCGCTCCTGACAGTCATCTCAATCTCCTCACTGCCCTCCTTTTAATCACAGCTGATCCCTCCTCAAGCCATCTAGATCTCCTCACTTCCCTCCGTGTAATCACAGCTGATCCCTCCTACAAGCCATCTCGATCTCCTCACTGCTCTCTGTGTAATCACAGCTGATCGATCCTGCAAGCCCTCTCGATCTCCTCACTGCTCTCTGTGTAATCACAGCTGATCCCTCCTGCCAGGCATCTCGATCTGCTCTCTGTGTAATCACAGCTGATCGATCCTGCAAGTCCTCTCGATCTCCTCACTGCTCTCTGTGTAATCACAGCTGATCCCTCCTGCCAGGCATCTCGATCTCCTCACTGCCCTCCTTGTAATCACAGCTGATCCCTCCTCAAGCCATCTCGATCTCCTCACTGCCCTCCGTGTAATCACAGCTGATCCCTCCTCAAGCCATCTCGATCTCCTCACTGCTCTCTGTGTAATCACAGCTGATCCCTCCTCAAGCCATCTCGATCTCCTCACTGCCCTCCGTGTAATCACAGCTGATCCCTCCTCAAGCCATCTCGATCTCCTCACTGCTGTGTAATCACAGCTGATCCCTCCTCAAGCCATCTCGATCTCCTCACTGCCCTCCGTGTGTCCTCACAGCTCCTGTGTGTTGTCACTTCTCTCTGTGTTCTAGCCAAGCAATTGCTATTTGTGCTTAGCTAGAGCACAGAGATCTTCCCCTTGCTGAGGCTGCCTGAACACTGAGTATTCAGCCTCGGGGGCGCGCACAGGAGGTGGTGTGATGACCTCACAAAGGGGCCGGGCTTTAAACAGGGTTTTTTTTTTCTGAAGTTGAAGACGCCCCTCTTCTAGCCAGGAGCATAGAAACGGGACTGGTAAGCACCAGAAGAGAGGTTGTGGCAAAACCCCTTTAAATAGGATCAGCGCCCGGTGAGAACCAATCATCGGTGTGCTGTCCCTTTAAACTTGCCTGCAGTAGCGCACGCGCACTAGGGGGCGAGTGCGCACCCGGCCAGCAACAGGAGCACGAGCCTGGCTGGGAACAGGAGCGTGGCAAGGTAAGTGACGGCCAGAGCTGCGAGCGCGCCCGCAGCCCAAGGACCGGGCTGCAGCATCGCCCACAGCAGGAGACGCTGCAGGGTTGCGGGTGTGCCTGGGACCCGATACGGGGGTCGCGGGGACACCCGTAACAGGAGGAAGAGCTATTTGACTTTTGGAACACAGATTTTGGTGGACGCCATGTCACATTTGCAAAGCCCAAAGAATCAGAACAAATAAAGCCATTCAAAAGTCACCCCATTTTGAAGTAAACACCCCACAGGGAAGTCAACTAGGGATGTATTGGTAATTTTGGGCCCACAAGTGTTTCATAGCTATTTTAGTATTGTGCGGTAAAATAAATAATGCAATTCCGCCATTATTTTTTGGACATCATTTCTACAGCATTGGCCATGCAATATAAATGTCATTATAACTTTACTAAGTACAATAGCAACAATATCAATATTAGACAGTTTTATATCGCTTTTATGTTTGACTACTTTTACACAATAGTAATTTGTAAAAAAAAATGTGTTTTTATGTTGTCATAGTCTGACAGCCATATATTTTTTTTCTGCATATGGAGATCATTAACGGCTTATTTTTTGTAAGATGAGTTGACATTTTTATTGGTAACATTTTGAAGTTCATATGACACTTTGATTGCTTTTTATCAACCATTTGGTAGGCGTGATGTACAAAATACAATAATCTTGGCAGTGCTTTTTCATTTTTTACAGCGATGATTGTGCAGTAAAAATGACATGTTGACTTTGCTCAGGAGGCCAATAAGATAAGAGTGATACCCGATTTTTATATTTTTTGTAATACTTTAATGCTTTTACAGAGTATCACACAATAAAAAAAAAAAATATTCACAAAGAAAACACGTTTTTGCATTGCCATAGTCTGAGAGCCATAACTTTTCTGTGTACAGAGCTTAAGGGGCTAATTTTTTGTTGGATTAGTTGATGTTTTCATTAATACCATTTGGGGGGGACATGAATTTTATTTATGTGACCTTTTTGATTGTCTTTTATTCCACTTTATGTGCAGAGGGATGAACAAGAATCACAATTTTGCCATTTTTTTATGTTGTTCAACTTGTGGGTTAAATAGTGAGACAGATTTACAGGCTAGGTCATTAATAGCGTTGATTGAACCAAACCGAACATTTGACTGTTCATTTGAGTACATTTTCGACATGGCATTCGACACACCATTTTAATCGTTTTCAGCACCTTTCTGCACTTTTGGCGGCCATTCAATCAGTGCAGAGCACAGAAAAATGTCAAAAGCGTCATTGCTGAGGTGTAGGGGTCTCACTTGTTGCTAAAAACCACATGACCATGTTATATATATTTCAATTTATTGCGTTCTGAATGCCATTTTTATCTCACTCTCTGTACTGTACAGATTGCTCTCTGTCCGCTTGCTTGCATGCAGGCACAAGATTTGTTTATTAGTGATTTTAGACAGGAAAAGCTGCTAATTAGATTATTTTGGTAGTTAGGGGGTGTACACCAAGCTTAGGGAATCAAGACTCAGTTAGATAACAGTTTCCTCTCCATAGACAACAATAGTTAGGGAGTTTGGTATTGCTGGCTGCATCTTTCCCACACCCAGAAGCTGTTATTTGTCGACATTTGCAGGCTCACATAATGCAGACTCAGTGCCCAGAAGTTTTGTTTTTGCAGTATTGGGGGTGAAATAATTTTATAACACACCATCTCCAATTCTCCTATACAAAGAAATATATTCTAAATAGTTGTTGGTTGGTGAAAATTATACTGAGTGGAGAAAACTTAATTTTTTGCAGTTTTGGGGGTTCAGTAATCATATAACACACCATCTTCAAATCTCCTATACAAAGAAATATATATGAAACAGTGTTTGGTTGGTAAAAATAATTCTGAGTGGAGAAAAGTTCATTTTGGCATTTTTGGGGGTTCAGTAATTGTATAATACACCGTCTCTAAATCTCCTATACAAAGAAACATCTTTAAATTAGTGGTTGGTTGGTGAAAATTATACTGGGTGGAGAAAAGTTCATTTTTGGCAGTTTAGGGGTTAAATATCTTTCAAATATACTGTGTGTTATTGTCATACAGATATTTATCCAGGAAATAGAGTTCTCTCTGTTACTAAATCTTACTCAATGCCAAAAAGTGTAATTTTGCCAGATTTTAAGTCCACATAATGTTGAAATATACCACTGCGTTATTGCGATCCACATTAGAGATGGGCGAATTTCTCAAAAATTCGGTTCGCCGACTTCGCCGAATTTTCTGACAAAATCTGTTTAGTTCTGAATTACTTTGGGATGAATTGCGTTAAAAAACAGCTATTTTCTGGCTGCAGAGAGCCTGTAGGGTACTGTAGAACATTGTGCCATGATTAAATATGCAGAGGGAGCTTGGTTTGGTCTTCATACAATGCTGTGTTTTAGTATGACACGCACATGACTGCCGCCGCTCTTAGAATCGCTTCACTCTAAAATTCCCTGGGCACTTACGGGGGCAAAACTGACCAAAAAAACTGAAGCGGGAATGCAGCCTGATAAAGTCATGGCAGCACCACCTGGAAAAAACAAGCTAAGGTCCTACGATAGCGTAAAATAACACAGTAGAAGGTTACTGGAGCCACCACATGTCTCAGCACAGTAAGGGGATGTCACAGCAGGGGTCACACCGCGAGGCCAGAGCTTTAAACCGTCACAGAATATGACAGAACCTGTTCTGTTAAACGTTGATACATGTAGAGGCCCCCCCGAATGAGTGGAGAGGGTGTCGGCAGTAATTTTGCATTGACGTCTCTGATCATTTTGCCCTTCCTTTCATCCGTCAGTGTCCGCTTTCAATCGGTCAATATTCCAGCAGTATTGCTAAGGCCAAAAACAAACAGGAGTTGATCCAAAACAGAGATGACCAGTAAATGGGATATTTGCATGTCTTCTGTGTCCTGTATCCACTCCTGCTTTTGGCTAGACAATCTTGATCCTTTCCATTCCTTCTGAGAGGTGAAAAGAAGGGGAAAACCAAACATAGTGGCAACGTCATAGAGTGGTGAGGGTAGAAACAGCATTAGGAAACCACAGGGTGTTCCAGTGAGACAGCAGTCACTTGGCAGCAGCATGAGTAGGGCACAGAGTGGCACAATGACAAAATCTGGAGGTGGCAGCAACATCAGAGGCCCACGAAGTGGCACAATGACACAGTGTTGAGATGACGTCATCAACAGCAACAGCAGCATGAGGTCAGAGAGTGGCACAATGACAAATTGTGGAGGTGGCAAAAACAGGAGTATGCCACAGAGTTGCACAATGATAGAGTGTGGAGGTGACGGCAGAAGCAACAGCATGAGGTCAGAAAGTGGCACAATGACACAGTGTGTAGGTGACGGCAGCAGCCACAGCAGCAGCATGAGGTCAGACAGTGGCACAATGACACAGTGTGGAGGTCACAGCAGAAGCAGCATGAGGTCAGACAGTGGCACAATGACATTCTGGAGGTGGCAAAAACAGGAGTAGGCCACAGAGTGCTACAATGACAGAGTGTGGAGGTGACGGCATGAGCAACAGCAGCAGCATGAGGTCAAAGAGTGGCACAATGACACAGTGTGTAGGTCACAGCAGCAGCCACAGCAGCAGCATGAGGTCAGACAATGGCACAATGACATTGTGGAGGTGGTTAAAACAGGAGTAGGCCACAGACTGGCATAATGACAGACAGTGGAGGTCATGGCAGCAGCATCAGCAGCAGCATGAGGTCAGAGAGTGGCACAATGACAGGGTGTGGAGGTGGGTGGCAATACCAGTCCCTGGTAAAGATGGTGGTAGGCAGATGGAGAAACTGGCAGCAGATGTGTGGCATCAGGCGGTGGGGCATCAAAAATAGTGGCTGAGGCAGATATTTTTGAACCCAGACTCATTTCTCAAAGTTTTGGTGAGGCGTCATGGCTGATGTAATCTGAAGCCTAAGGCACTGGTGTGTGGAAATCCTGGCCGATCCACGCCTGATTCATCTTGAGAAAGTTCAGTCATTCCACATTTCCCGTGGACAAGCTGGTTCTCCTTGGGGTAACGATGGCCCCCGCCATACTGAATACCCGCTCTGATACCACACTACTGGCCGGGCAGGACAGCTTCTCCACTGCAAACTCGGCAAGTTGCGGCCACACATCCATTTTGTGCCCATTTAGTCCAGCGGATCTTCTAACTGGGGTGGCAGAGTGCTGTCCAAGTAGGCCACCACCTGTTGGTTCAGGGTCTGCTCCAAGTCCTGCTGCTGCTGCTGCTGCTTTTGCTGCTGCTGCTGGCGAGTGCCCGCCTCACTAGGCGGGTGAAGGAAGCTGCTCATCAGCGACTCCAGACTTAGGTCGCTGCTGATGGAGCTGGTACTGCCCATAGCCCCCCCACCTTCCCACAGCAGCCGCAGCAGTGGTACGTGAGCGCTGAGGAACCCCTCAGTCAGACCTGTTAGAGGATGGATGATGCCGTACATAGGCAGCGACCAACTGACTTTGGAGGATTTCCTATATAGTATTGAGTTTGTCCTCCCTCTCAGCAGCTGGAAAAAAGGCTTTCCCCTTTTGGACCGGGAGCGAGGGTCCAAAAGGTGGAGAGCCAGCAGTCATCCCTCTGCCGGATGGTGACTATGCGGCTGTCAATAGCCAGGCAAATCAGCATGCTGCGGGTCATCTGCGCAAGTGACTCTGAGGGACTCCCTGCCTCCATCTCCACTGTATACTGCCACGGTGCTTGCGGATCATCTGCCTCATCTTCCTCATCTCCATCTACCTCCTCCAGCTGCTCCTGCTCCTCCTCTTGTCACTTGGGTAGAAAAACCACTCATTTCACCAGACAATGCTTGTCCTGCAATGTCCTCCCTCCTCCCCACTTCATCCCCAACGGACTCATGTGGCCGTGAGATGTAGTAAACCACGTCTCCAGTCCCCTGCCCAGGCAGATTTTTCAGCAATTTTTCCAGGGCATGAAGCAGTGAATGACGATACATCCCGTATCCTGGGGACTGACAAATAACGTCGCCCTTCTCAAATGGCCTTAGCAAACGGCAGTGTCACGATGATTGCCACGGTGACCCTCAATTACACATGAGTACCCCGTCCCCTGATCATTTAAAAAATCGAATTTTGGGCCCTTTCTCTGTTCAACGTCGGGCCAACAGTGCAGTGAAATCCAAGGGGTTGGGGAAAAAAACGCAAAAAAATCAGAGTGTTTTGGGGAGGCCGTTCTGGGCCCCCTCCCTGAGGATGTTCCTGGCTTTTTAGGGAAAGGAGATGTCATGCACAGTTTCCGGCCATTTTTAAAAAATCTTGAAGACTGGAAGACTCAGGAAACCCTTTTTACAACCAGATTGAACCTGTGCCAGCAGGGCACATGGGAAAATCCCCCTCGGCACACAACACCATGTTCCTCCCCTGTCCCGTCACCATGTTTTCCCCCTTTTTCAGTTGGCGCGGAAAAATCACACATTTAATTTTTTTGCTGAATACCGGCATTCCTACCCCCGTGTGACATTGCTCACTAGGCAACCAGGTGTAGAACTGCATGTCACCACCCCTTGCCCTACACAGGGTAGATGAGCAGTACTTTTTGAGGCTGAGTGGGGGGTGGTGGGGGGAGGAGGAGGAGGTGGCGGCATGGTGCAGGGGCAAGTTTGCAACGTGAAGGAGAAACGGGGTCCCTGTTTAAGTTGTTGGTGTGGCGGGAGGAAGCACATTCACCCGGGGCCAACTAGTTTTACAGCTCCAACTCCCCTGGCCTGCACCTTTGGGAAAAAACCGATAAGCCAAGGATGGGCCCCCTTCTGTTCTACTATTTAGAAGGCTGGTAAATGCCTTTTTGGAAAAGAAATTACGGGTTGGAACTCTCCCCCCCCGGGTCGGCACAGGGCCCTTAATTCTCTGAAAAGGTGCAGACCACCATTTGGAAAGGGGGGGCTGCAACCAACAACTTGGACAGGGGCATGGCAGCTTCTGCCCTTTTGGAGGTTGGGGGGCATACTTTGTCTCTTTGTAATTTCCCCGTTAACGCTACTGGCGCCATAAGTAGCGAGAGCGGAGCATCTGGACTGGGGGGATTAGGCAAAGAGAAACAGCTCCCTTTTGCAAAGTGGGGGAGCCTACTGGGTGCAATGGGATGCGTCCTTGGGGGGCCCCG
>JAODAL010072059.1:0-15273 GCA_025379985.1 Phyllomedusa bahiana
CCCGCCTTTTTCACTTCAGTTCTTTGGTCAGTTTTGCCCCGTAAATGCCCCAGATAAAGAAAGCGTGAAGAGTTTTAAAAAGCGCCCCCTGTATTGGTGTCAACTAAAACCGCTTGTTTCAATACCATACCATGCTCCCTATGCATATTTCAGCATGGCACAATGCTCTATAGCACCATACAGGCTCTCTACAGCCAGGAAATAGCTGTTTTTAACACAATTTGAAGCGAATAAATTTGGACTGAAACAAATTTTGAGGGAAAATTCGTCCGAATGAAATTTTTGAGAAATTCGCTTATCTCTAGTCACCATCGATAGCATAGTATTTTAAATCTAATCAGAGAGCACATCATGTGACCTAAGCAAGTAACTTACATCAGACATAAATCCTGTATGCAAGTGAAAACGAGCAAAGTCACGACAGTGTACCTAAATACAATTTATAATGAACCAAGACCTTTGGACCTTTATCCCTTGCAAGGAGGTTTGGATTTTGCTGCAGGATACTTTTAGGTCCCTACCACTTCTCTAGTACAGCAGGGTCATTATGATGAATTAGGTAGTCAGTAGACAAGAAGAATCATCATGTGACAACCCAGGTGAAGATATCACAAACTTTATATACAGAAGCTATTCACTAGCATATAGTATTCTATAGATTAGTTTACAATGGAATTGTCCCTTTCATAGGTTCTAAAAGACAGCCATAGAAAAGCAACAACTTGCGCTTGCCCTTTAAGTCTGCAAGGACCAGCATTCATTTCTGGAACATAGAAGACTGGAGCTGATAGCGTGGTGCTTTTTTGGAAATGGTAGCAGTAAGAGGTAGATAGGTACATCAGCAAATAAAAATTCATTTGCATCACTTTTTGCAAGGGAGAACTGTGTTAGATGACTTCTTGTGACAAAAGTCCACCCAGCTATTGTGCATATTTTATAATCAGCTATTTTCTTTAACATCACTTCGTTCACTACATGACATTTTAGTTCAATTTAAAATAAAAGTATACTTGGTACAACATTCTTGTTGATTCTTGTGTCACATAATTTTTGGTAAAGAACTGTACCCTTTTCCTCTTTATCATTTAATGTTAGAAAACTCTGAGTAATGCCCATCATCAGTTATCATAAAAATCTTATATTAATTAGTAGTTTTGTTATGTATCTTCACAATCTCACTTTCTAGTATTTAAAAGCCAATAACTATTTTTTGCTCTTCAAGGACTCAAACTCTTCTGTTGATGGTTACTATAAGATTCAAGCAGGGTTTATAAAATATAAAACATAATGAGCAATAATGAATGTTTCCCATATCTGCTTGTCAGTATGAAACAAAGAACACAATTTTTTCTCTTTTACAATTTTTGTGCCTTAATGGATTTCTGAAAAGGACATAAAACAGAAACAATCTAACAGTAGCTTAACAAAAACACTACACTACTGTAGATGCATTACACATTTACTTTGAATTGAAGTTCTACACCATATGGTATACAGTTTATAACTCTGAATATTTCTTTCTTATTTTATGCTGCTGGGACTAGCATATGACAGTTAAGTTAAATTTTTGATTGTATAAGTGGTTTCGTAGCAATCTTCAAACATAGTGATTGTTCAGGTCTACATAAACTATTAAAGTATATATTTTATCTAGCCTATCCTTTCATCTTTTCTGAAGAAAACCATGTATGAAATAACATTACAAAATAAAACATGTTTTTTAAAGTGGCAATTGTACATATCTACCATTTCATATGTTTTAAAGTACTGCACATATAAGTCTTGATGAAAGCAAAAGTATTTTTCATCAAAGGCCCTATTTTTGTACATTGGGAGCAGATAGTAGCTTGTAGCAATTTCATTTTGTTTGGTTTGTAGGTAACAGCAAAATACTTCTAATTAATGACACATACTACTGTACGTGTAATAACATTTGAAAATTTGACAATTAATAAGGGGTTATCTAGTAGAAAACAATAAACAAATAAATAAATTATTTTTATCAAAGTTAGACAGTTATGTAATACGCTCTCATTACATTTTTTTCCTGCATTTCTATGCTATCTACTTGATGACAGGAAGTTCTGTAGTTCAGTGTCTCCATAGACAGGAAACATCTTTGTGTCAAGCTTAGGAGATCAGGTGACCAAAGAGTTTTGGCTGTTCCAGGGCAGCCTTTGAAACCACATCCCTTTGGTTCTGGCTCCCAAAGTTTTCAAAATGAGGGAGGAAACAGGGCACATATCTTGAGATGTAGACTAAGTGGGAGAAAAATAAGACAAAGCACAGAAAAGGATGCTGGGAGTTACAGGTAGTTTTACTGGGCAAAGTGAGATAGTTTTCAAGCTGGCAATGTTGCTGGCCAGCTGCAGAAATGAGAGGCTAAATGCAATAGCACAGCCAGAGAGATGACAAATCAGGCCATTTTAGAATTATTTATTTTTTTGTTCATTGAACAATCCTTTTAACCCCTTTAACAACATTTGACATATGGGTACTTCATGAGGATTGGAGCATGTAACCAGCTGTACATAACAGCTAGCTTTATGCCCTGTCAGCCTCGACTGGGGCTTACTCTGGTCGCAGCTGATTAACCTCTTAGATGCCACAGCAACTAAGGGAAAGACAGAAGAAGGGAGCTCCCCTGTCTCCATCACCCTCCCAGCAACACGATTGTGGGGTGCCAATGGCTTTTATGGTTACCCAGAAGCCTAAAAAAAAATCACACACAAAGATAAATAAAATACATACACCATCCTAAAAAATATCCAAAATAAAAAAATACACTTATTTGGTATTGGCTGTAAGAAGAAAGTGATACATAAATATTGTTTTACACAATAAAAACACTTTTTTCAACCCCATTCAGCACATAACCAGTTTTAACCTTTCTGACGGACCCCCAATTTTTAAAT
The DNA here is from genome assembly GCA_025379985.1 of Phyllomedusa bahiana. Lineage (NCBI taxonomy): Eukaryota > Metazoa > Chordata > Amphibia > Anura > Hylidae > Phyllomedusa > Phyllomedusa bahiana. The sequence goes on from JAODAL010072059.1 coordinate 2,916, forward strand.
CTGACATGTGTCACTTCATGTGGGAGTAACATTTTGATACTTTACCTATTAACGTGATTCAGAGACTGTTTTCTCATGACATGTTATGCTTCAAATTAGTACTAAAGTTTGGTCTGTACAATCTTTGCCTATTTCTGAAAAATATCAAAATGCAGTTGCCATTTTAAAAAAATTGCCATTTCCAAAGTTCAAACATTTCTGCATGTAAGACAGATTGTTATACCACATAAGATTGTTTGCAATTGGCATAAACAATGAGACAAATGTAGACAGCTCACCCAAGTCAATTTAAGTAATTTGCCCGATGGATCACAGTGAAGAGAAGCCAAGTCTTCCTATGTGACAATGAGAGGAGTTTACCAGGTACACGTGCAGCCGATTCATATATTAAAAACTCTTTTTTATTAGAGGATCTTTTATGAAAAGTTTGTAATAGTACATAAAAAGTTTTCAAGCAACACTCATTTGTGCATTGTGTTGTTGGAATGCTGATGTGTTTTGGACAAAGTATTTTTTTAGCTAAAAATGCAAAATGAGTGTTCTTGGGAAAATTTTTTCGCATTTTTTTAAAAAAAGTTAAGGTTCTTAATAAGAATATTTTTTTTCTTAAAATTTTTAATACCCCGGCATGTTGTGGGGAAAAAAGCCTCTTTTGCATCTACCATATGTCTGCTTTGTGTTGGCATAATTTTTAAAATGTCTTTTTATTTTTTATTGTACTAGGAGGCTATCAAATTTAGTAGCAATTTTTGCCCATCCCAGACACTACATTTCTTCCATTTATAAAGCGTTATCTACTTCTCATGGGACTACACTCCCATCTTTCTGCAAGGCTTGGGAAAATGAGCTTGGTAAACCGTTTTCACAGGTAAAAAGGGCAACGTTTGCTTTGTTTTTCTCATACGGCAGCATGGGCCCCTAGGGCACAGGAAACTATTTTTTAAAACCTTTCAAGGGGTAAGGGTTCCTTCTAATACAAAAGGTTTTTCCCCCTCTGCCTGACCTTTACTGGCACTGCAGGATGGACGTAAGTACCATGTCTGGTGGCGTTGCCAGGCCTCGTGGAGGTTTTGAGACGCCGTTTATGATGTCATCCGATAGGTAACTGATATGACACTCCCTAAGACGCCTGAAGCTGCCCTGCTCTTTATTTTCGATCTTCCCGTCTCAGTATATGAGAAATCTCTACTCCGCCACCTCCTCCAAGCAGCTAAGACAATCATCCCTAGGCACTGGAGGTATTCTGACCGCCCCCCCCTATGGAAAAGGGTTTTTTCAAAATCTCTTATAAAATGGAAAAACTTTGGCATTTTCAAACACTCAGGCAGGGGCACCCTGGCTCTCCTTTCAGTCTTCTCCTATATTCCGTACCTTAGTGAGTTAGTCTACCATAGATCACTTACAGATCGCACCCTAGTTGGCCCCTCACGTCGAGGCCTGCAGTGGTTGTGGTTTTGTGGAATAGCGCGAGTGAAATGTTTGTGTGGGGTTTTTTGCCTCTTCCCCCTCTTAACCACCCCTTTTTTTTTCTCTTTGTCTCTCTCCCTTCCCTTCTCTCCTATCCCTTTCCTTTAAAATTTTAAAATTATGGCTCCCCAAAGGGTATGACTTTTTAAACTTTGTTGAATTTTGATTGCTCTTATATTGCATCACATTGACTTGATATTCTTGCTTGTTATGCATGTTATTTGTCTCCATGTACTTGATTTGTTGATACGGATCTTTGTTATCGGTTCCTTCTATTATGTTAGAGTTAATCTGTTGGGTTTTTTTTGGGTCTTCCTTTTTTTCTATACTGTTTGACATTTTTCTAATTCCCTTTTTTTTTTAATTAAGCGTTTTGAATCGGCAAATTTAGTAGCAATTTTTCACACTGCCAGTTTTGAACATGGTTTGGGGCCTAGATTTTATCATCCCCTTTGTCATAAAAATGCCCAAAATATTTAAAAAAATTTTAAAAAAAAGACCTCATTTGGGAAACAACACCCTTTAAGGAAAATATCCAGGACTATAGTGAATATAATTACCCCACACGTATTTCACAGATTTTTTTTAATATTAGGATGTGAAAATGAAAAAACTAATTTTTTCCAATAAAATGCAGTTTTATCTGAAAATGTTTAATTTTTAAAAGGAATCCTGGAAATAAAGCACCCCAACGTCTGTTACGCAATTTCTTCCAAGCTTGGCAATACCCCATTTGTGGAAGGGAGCACTATTTGGCTTTTGGTGGGTGACATGTCGCATTTGCAGAGTGACCAAAGTACCAGAACAGGTAAAAAACCAAAGTCACCCCACTTCAGATTTAAGGGTATGTTCACACGGCGTAATTGTGGTGCGTACAGTATGCTCCGCAATACGCCGGGTGATTTGGGAGTCACGCTGCTCAACGCGTACTCCCGGAGCACGTGGTGGCCGGCAGCCCACCGGCCCCATAGACATGCATTACACGCAGCGCGTAATCACCACGAGTAATTGACATGTCACTGATCTTCCTGCGCATACAATACGACCGCATTGTACGTGCGGGGAGACGAGGAGTAATCCATAGTTCTCTATGAGAGCTATCGATTACCGTAATTGCGGCGCGCATCTCGCCACGTACTAAGCGCAAATACGTGGCGAAATGCACGCCAAATTTACACCGTGTGAACATACCATTACACCTCTCAGGGAACTCATCTAGGGGTGTATTATTTATTTTGGGCCCACAGGTGTTTTGAGCATTGAGTTGTAAAAATGAAAAAAAAAAAGTGATTCCGGGTTTCATATTTACGGCATTCACCAAGTGTTCTAAGTGGCATGATAACTTTAGTATAGAGGTCAGTAGAAATGCAACAATATACATTTTATATAGATGAGTAGATACTTTCATTGGTACCATTTTGAGGGAGACATGACTTTTTCTGATCGCCTTTAAATCCATTTTTGGGAGGCAGGATGTAGAAAAAGCAATCTTGGTAGTGTTTTTTTATTTTCATTTTTCACAGCAATCACTATGTGGTAAAAATGACATAGTAACTTTATTCAACAGGTCAGTAAATATTCAGCGATTCAAATTTACATTTCTTTGTGTTTTACTGCTTTTACACTATAAAAAGACTTTTATTTAAAAAAGAAAACATGTTTTTGAATGTCAAAGGCTGAGAGCCATAACTTTTTTATTTTTTCTGTGCACGGAGAAATTGTAGATTTTCTTTTTTTGCTGAATGAAGTGATGTTTTTATTGGTATAATTTTTTTGGGAAAATGACCTTTTTATCTCCTTTTAATCCATTTTTTGGAAGACAGGATGAAGAAAATGCAGCGATCCTGGTATGGCCTTTTCTTTTTCTTTTTTACAGTGTACACCATGCAGTATACGTGACATGTTAATTTTAATCCCTGTGTCGATTACAGCAACAAACAATTTATATAATTTTTATTCTGTATAACAATATTTATGCATCACTATCCTCTCATAACTCTTAACTTTTTATTTTTCCATAGAATGAGATATGTAAGGGCTTATTTTGTGGGATGTACTGATGCCACTGATTCATTGATACCACTTTGGGCTTTATATGACTTTTTGATTACTTTTTTATTTTATGTACAATTATGCCTTTTTTATGGCATCCATTGCATGGGTTACAAAATGTGACAGATTTATAGGCTAGATTATTACGTATGGAGTTATAGCAAATATGTGTACTTTGTATTTGTATTTTTGAACTTTTTTGGCACAATTACCTTTTGTAATCGGAAAAGGGTGGTGTATGTATATTATTTTTTTTATTTTTGTTTGTGTTTTTTTTTTTTTTTAACTATTTCTATTTTTTTTTTTTACTTGTCCCCATAGGCACATCCATAGCATTACTGTATTGCTACATATTGTAGCTGTCGATCACCATTCCCAGCTGTGTCCTAGGGACATAGCTGGGCATGGTTATGTCAGAGACATCCTGGAAGTCTTTGTTAGGCTTTCAGGTTGTCAAGGAAGCCATCATCACCCCATGATCATGTTGCATTGTGGAGACACCTAAGGGAAGGGCAGAAGAAGGTAGCTCCTTCTGTCAACCTGCAGCAGCCACGGCGCTTTTGCTACTGCTGATGTCTCACCTCACCGCCCAGGAGTACAAGAAACACTTCAGGGCTATGTGTGACATCACTATGTCCTGCCGTGCCCTGTGGGCATGGCTGGGCATAGTAATTGAAAGTTGTCATAGAAACTAGTACATAGTATTTCTGCTATGTACTGTTGTCCTTTGTATCAGTGATCTGAAGATTACTGATATAAGTCCCCTATGGAGACATGTCCAAAGAAGTGAAAAAGTACAAATAAAAGTAAAAAAAAAGTAAACAAAAAAATAAAATAAAAACAAGTACATCGCCATTTTCTCCTTACAGATGCGAATCACCCCCAAACAGATAAAAAATAAATAAAGCACGCATATCTGGTATTACCACACTTGTAGCAATCTACCCTATAAATCTGTCAAATAAATTAACTCGCACGCTGAACGCCTTAAAAAAAATAGCAATTTTTGTTCTTCCCGCTGCACATAAAATGGAATAAAAAGCTATCAAAAAGTCATATAAACACCAATGTGGTACCAATTAAAACGTTATCGTTATCAAAATATTATTTTACACAACAAAACACTTTATTTAAAGCACTTCAACACAAAAAAATGATATAAATTGGGTATCACCATAATCGTATCGACCCACAGAGAAAAATTAACTTGTCATATATACTGCACGGTAATCACTGTTCAAAATAAAAATACTAATGCGGCACAGTTCCATAATGCAGCAAATACACAGGTGAGGTGCATATAGTAAAGTAAAAATGGAGCCCAAAAAACAATGGGGGAACTGCGTTTTTTTTTCCATTTTTATGGTCCAATGCTATAAAAAAACCTGTGAAACACCTGTAGGCCCAAAATTCACAATACACTTCAGGGCTTGATGTCTTTCCTGGGGGATGTTGAATCCAAGATGGGGTGACTTCTGTAAGGTTTCTTGAAAGATATATATATATATATATATATATGTATATATATATATATAATAATATATATTATATATATAGTGTATATATATATATATATATAAAATCTTTACATCCCATTTTGGATTCAAAATCCCCCAAGAAGGACATCAATGGATGAATTGTGAATTTCGGGCCTACAGATGTTTCACAGTTTTTTTTATAGCACTGGACCATAAAAATGGGAAAAAAGCGCAATTCCTCCATTGTTTTTTAGGCTCCATTTTTACTTTACTACGTGGGTCAGTACAATTATGACAATGTCAATATATATATATATATATATATATATATATATATATATATATATATATATATATATATATATATAATTCAAAAAATATCGCAGCACTCTTCAGGTAAAATATGAAAAACGTGAAGTTTATTCCCACATGTTACAACGACGTTTCGGCTCTCTCACAGAGCCGTTTCCGGCCATGTTCACACGGCGTATTTCGCAACGGATTTGCTGCCGTATTTACGTTCCGCAAATACGGCTGAAATCTGTCTAGAGCTGTGCCAGGAAATCCGTAGTGAAATCCGTCGCGAACGTGCACTTATTGGACGCGTATTTGCGGCGGATTTCAGGCCGGATTTTCGAGCCGGATTTAATATAGACAGCCAATAAATACACTATTATTTTTTAAATTAACCAATCAGCACCCATATTTTTCTTTGAAGATATTAATTTATTTTCAAATCAGCCGATTAAAAAGCTATATGGACCCTGTCCCCCCCTAGAAAAAATTACAAGATAATAATTGGATAATGCATTAAATAGTCTCCACTAGAGAGGGGCGAATTGATTCTAACGAAGTGGAATTCGTTTAGAAATTCAGGAAAACTTCGGTTCGGAACGAAGTCGAACTTTGGGGTACTTCGGGTGAACGAAGTGTGCTTTTGATTGATAAAATGGCTGCGAGCACATGGCGTTACATGGGGCAAAGCACTCTGGGAGGAAGAAGGGCATAGCCTGCATGACATGTGCAGAGATGAAGCCAATCAGAGACCAGCGGGATTCTGTGACGTCACCGCACTATATAAGTCCGGGCGCGACGCCGGGAGCTCACACTCCTCTCACTGTGCTCATCAGGGAAGGTGCTGCCGCGGCTGATAGCTCTTACTGAAGAATTGATTTTTATACAGCGATTTTTGTGGGGTGGCTCATCTTGTCTCAGAGACTGTTCTCTTAATGTTCTATTTCTAATTTTTTGGGGTATTGGATCTGAAATCCAGTGTGCGTCCACTGCAGCTGCATATACATTCAATATCCAAGTGGGATCTAAGCCAGTTCCTGTTGTATTCATTTAAAGAAACAGCGTTTTTACAATACAAATACCACTTCATTTTTGGCTGCTCAATTCTTTTGCGCAATTTACATCCAGGGGTTAATTAAGCGTTGTTTTGCTGGTGTGCTGACCCCAAGAAACCGTGTTTTTCAACGCCAAAATATATAAATTTTTCCTGTAGCCTAATTCACAAGCAAAGGTTAATTACAACTGTATCTCTTGTTGTGTGGCGTAGAAAACACGCAATTGTAACACACTACAAAGCTACTAGTTTGTGCGGCTCAATTCTTTGGCGCAATTTACATCCAGGGGTTAATTAAGCATTGTTTTGCTGGTGTGCTGACCCCAAGAAACCATCTTTTTCAATGCCAAAATATATAAATTTTTCCTGTAGCCTAATTCACAAGCAAAGGTTAATTACAACTGTATCTCTTGTTGTGTGGCGTAGAAAACACGCAATTGTAACACGCTACAAAGCTACTAGTTTGTGGGGCTAAATTCTTTGGCGCAATTTACATCCAGGGGTTAATTAAGCGTTGTTTTGCTGGTGTGCTGACAAAAATAAACCGTCTTTTTCAACGCCAAAATATATACATTTTTCCTGTAGCCTAATTCATGTCCGAAGATTAATTAAGCCTGTTTGTGCTTTTACATTTAGTAAAACACACAGTGTTTTTAAACGACACATACAAGTAAATTTTTCCTGGCCATTTGTGGAGCGCAATTTATATCCAAGGGTTACCCAAGCTTGTTACTGGGTTCATTTGGAGTCAAAAACAGGGTGTATATTTATCATATACAGATATCATCATCAAACAGTGTCTGTACATTTTAGAACAAACAGTATGTCAGCTCTGCACCTGCGAGTGGCAGTGGCACAAACATTCCTGGAACAGGCCCAGGTCGCAGCACAGCAAGGGGACATCGCAGCAGGGGTCACTCGGTGAGGCCACAACTGCCGCTGTCATCTAGCGGCCGTGTGTTGTTCAGCAACCCAAGGGTTCTTGATTGGTTGACTAGGTCATCCTCTTCCTCCCAGATGACATCTGACAACCCCAGCCAAGAGTCGGTGGGAACCTCAGACACAACCATTAGTTGGCATGGCCCGGGAGCGGGTCAGCGGCTCTCACCTGTCCTCAGCCCGCCTCTGTCCCATCCGGTTCCCTCAGCCAGAGATCTACTATGTGGTCTGGGCTCAGCGCCACTATATAGCGAGAATGAACAATTTGAGGAGGGCAGTCAGCAGCTACTTGGCAGCGAAGAAATGTGGCCAATATCGCCTGCTTCTTGCAGTAGGCGGCAAAGTATAGATGTGGAGAGTGGCATGGGAGGTCATGTTGTGAGAGGTCAGCCTCGGCATACCAAGACCGGTGATGAGGACAGCAGTGACGATGAAACACAAATAGATGATGATGTAGTCGACCGCACTTGGGAGCCGGGTGAGGCAAGGGCTTCATCATCGTCAGGAGAAGAGGGCGTCAGCTTGCGCGTCAGGCAGCAGCGCAGCCAGCAAGTGGGTCGTGTGGCCGTGAGTCAGCAGGATAGCAGCAGTGTGAGGTCGGGAGCCAAGCGGCCACGGGGTAAAAAACCCGCTTCGCAGGTCCAAGAAAGTAGCAGCACAGGGGCTCAGCGAGGCAGCGGCGGCGATACTCGGCGGTGTGGCAGTTCTTTGCTAAGACACCGGAGGAGCCGAATATGGGTATATGTAGAATCTGTGGGCAGAAAGTGAAGCGTGGCCAGGGAGCTAACGTTGGCACCACGGCCCTGCGTCAACACATGCAGCGTCACCATCCGGTGGCCTAGGAGAAACGTGGCTCAGATGTGGTGGTCCATCCTGCCGCCGCAGCAACAGCAGCAGCAGCAGCGCCCAGTGGCATGCATGCCATTGCAGCCAGTCAAGGCTCCACCACCTCTGCAGAAGGGAGCTGTTTCTCTTTGACATCATCTCCCGGTCCAGATGCTCCTGCTCTTCGCTACTCATGGCGCCAGCAGTCGTTCAGCGAGGCGATTGCAAAGAGACAACAGTATGCGTCCAACCATCCTAAGGTGCAGCAGCTGACCGTGCTCCTGTCCAAGTTGTTGGTACTGCAGTCCCTCCCTTTCCAAATGGTGGACTCTGCACCGTTCAGAGAACTAATGGCTTGTGCCGAGCTGAGATGGAGAGTTTCAAGCCGTAATTCATTTTCCAAATAGGCAGTACCAGCACTTCATAAATATGTAGAACAGAAGGTGGGTCAGTCCTTGAGCTTATCGGTTTGTTCCAAGGTGCACGGCAGCGCGGACGTCTGGAGCTGTAACTACGGTCAGGGCCAGTACATGTCCTTTACGGCCCACTGGGTGAATGTGCTTCCAGCCCAGGCACACCAACAACTTGGACAGGAGACGCCGCTTTCTCCTCCACGTTGTCAAACTGCTGCACCTGCGCCAATGTCCGCCTCCTCCTCTTCCACCACCACCACCACCATCTCAGCCTCCACAAGTACTGCTCCATCATACCACATGTGTAGGGCACAGTGGTGTCACGCAGTTCTACACCTGGCTTGCCTCGGCGAACGAAGTCACACAGGGGAGGAACTGCTCCGCGTCATGCAGCAAGAAATCGATGTGTGGCTTTCTCCGCGCCAACTGCAAATCGGAACCATGGTGACGGACAATGGGAGGAACATGGTGTCCGCGCTGCACCGAGGAGGGATGGTCCATGCGCCCTGCATGGCGCACGTGTTCAATCTGGTTGTGAAATGGTTCCTGAAGTCTTCCACCGATCTTCAGAACATTCTGAAAATGGCCAGGAAACTGTGCATGCACTTTATCCATTCGTACAAAGCCAGGAACACCCTCCTCGAGTTGCAGCGGCAGAACGACCGCCCCCAACACACTCTGATATGCGATGTTTCCACCCGCTGGAATTCCAGCCTGCACATGTTGGACCGACTGTATGAACAGAGAAAGGCCATTAACGATTTTTTGATGATCCAGGCAGACAGAAGTACTCCCCTGTGTAACTTTGATGTCAGCCAGTGGCAGCTCATGCGTGACACCTGCCGTTTGTTGAGGCCATTCGAGGAGGCGACGTTATTTGTCAGTCGCCAGGACTACGGGATGAATAACATCATTCCACTGCTTCATGTCCTGGAACAGATGCTGAAAAATCTGTCTGGGCAGGGGACTGGAGACGTGGCGACTACATCTCTTGGCCACATGAGTCCGGTGGGGACTGAAATGGAGGAGGAGGAGGAGGACATTGGAGCAGAAGCATTGTCTGGTGAAATGAGTGGATTTTCTACCCAGGTGACAAGAGAGGAGGAGCAGGAGCAGCTGGAGGAGGTGGATGGAGATGAGGAAGACGAGGCAGATGACCCACAAGCACCGTGGCAGTATACAGTGGAAATGGAGGCAGGGAGCCCCTCGGAGTCACTTGTGCAGATGGCCCGCAGCATGCTTATTTGCCTGGCTAGTGACAGCCGAATAGTCAGCATCCGGCAGAGGGATGACTTCTGGCTCTCCACCCTATTGGACCTTCGCTACCGGTCCAAAATGGGAGCCTTTTTCCCAGCTATTGAGAGGGAAGACAAACTAAAATACTAAAATACCGTAATCAGTTGGCTGCTGCCTTTGTGCGGCATCGTCCCTCCTCTGACAGGTCTTACCAGGGGTTTCCTCAGCGCTCACGTACTACTGCCGCGGCTGCTGGGGGAAGGTGGGGGGGTAGGAGTAGTACCAGCTCCATCAGTAGTAACCTAAGTCTGGAGTCACTGATGAGCAGCTTCCTTCACCCGCCTAGTGAGGAGGGCAGTCACCTGCAACAGCAGCAGCAGGACCGGGAGCAGTCCCTGAACCAACAGGTTGTGGCCTACTTGGACAGCACTCTGCCACCTCAGTTAGAAGATCCGCTGGACTACTGGGCAGCCAAACTGGATGTGTGGCCGCAACTTGCCGAGTTTGCAGTGGAGAAGCTGTCCTGCCCGGGCAGTAGTGTGGCATAAGAGCGGGTGTTCAGTGCAGCGGGGGCCATCGTTACCCCAAGGAGAACCCGCTTGTCCACGGGAAATGTGGAACGACTGACCTTTGTCAAGATGAATCAGGCGTGGATCGGCCAGGATTTCCACACATCAATGCCTTAGGCGTCAGTCTGGGTTCAAACTACCTGCCTCAGCCACTATTCTGATGCCGCCACCCGCCTGATGCCACACATCTGCTGACAGTTTCTCCATCTGCCTACCACCATCTTTACCAGGGACTGGTATTGCCACCCACCTCCACACTCTGTCATTGTGCCACTCTATGACCTCATGCTGCTGCTGCTGTTGCTGTTGCCGTGACATCCACACTGTGTCATTGTGCCACTGTCTGACTTCATGCTGCTGCTGTGGCTGCTGCCATGTCCTCCACACTGTGTCATTGTGCCACTGCCTGACCTCATGCTGCTGCCACCGTGACCTCCGCTCTCAGTCATTGTGCCACTCTGTGGCTTCCTCCTGTTTTGCCACCTCCAGAATGTCATTGTGCCACTGCCTGATCTCATGCTGCTGCTGTTGTGACCTCCACACTGTGTGATTGTGCCACTCTGTGGCCTAATACTGTTTTGCCGCCTCCAGAATGTCATTGTGCCACTGCCTGATCTCATGCTGCTGCTGTCGTGACCTCCACACTGTATCATTGTGCCACTCTGTGGCCTAATACTGTTTTGCCGCCTCCAGAATGTCATTGTGCCACTGCCTGACCTCATACTGCTGCCGCCGTGACCTCCACACTGTGTGATTGTGCCACTCTGTGGCCTAATACTGTTTTTCCGCCTCCAGAATGTCATTGTGCCACTGCCTGATCTCATACTGCTGCCGCCGTGACCTCCACACTGTGTGATTGTGCCACTCTGTGGCCTAATACTGTTTTGCCGCCTCCAGAATGTCATTGTGCCACTGCCTGATCTCATGCTGCTGCTGTCGTGACCTCCACACTGTATCATTGTGCCACTCTGTGGCCTAATACTGTTTTGCCGCCTCCAGAATGTCATTGTGCCACTGCCTGATCTCATGCTGCTGCTGTCGTGATCTCCACACTGTATCATTGTGCCACTCTGTGGCCTAATACTGTTTTGCCTCCTCCAGAATGTCATTGTGCCACTGCCTGATCTCATGCTGCTGCTGTCGTGACCTCCACACTGTATCATTGTGCCACTCTGTGGCCTAATACTGTTTTGCCGCCTCCAGAATGTCATTATGCCACTGCCTGACCTCATACTGCTGCCGCCGTGACCTCCGCTCTCAGTCATTGTGCCACTCTGTGGCTTCCTCGTGTTTTGCCACCTCCAGAATGTCATTGTGCCACTGACTGACCTCATGTGGCTGTGGCTGCCGCCGTCACCTCCACACTCTGTCACTAATGTTGCCACCTGAGCTCTCAGCTTGTTTTTTTCCAGCTTTCGCTGGCATGACTTTATCAGGCTACATTCCCGCTTGAGTTTTTTGGTCAGTTTTGCCCTCTTAAGTGCCCAGGAATGTTATAGTGAAGCGATTCTAAGAGCGGCGGCAGTCATCTGCGTGTCATACTAAAACACAACATTGTATGTAGACCAAACCAAGCTCCCTCTGCATATTTAAGCATGGCACAACTACAGCACCCTGCAGGCTCTGTGCAGCCTGGAAATAGCTGCTTTTTAACGCCGAAGTAATTCGGAACGAAACGAATTTTGTCGGAAAATTCGGGCGAAGTGACCGAATCGAATTTTTGAGAAATTCGCCCATCTCTAGTCTCCACCCATGTATGATATAAAAGACACAGATGGCAATCTTTCTGTGCCAGTTTGCTCTGGAGTATTTACTGGATTTATCGGATTACTGGTTTTATTGAATTTGTTGCTGCAAAAATTGTCGAATTTTTTTAATATGGATCCAAATGCAAGAAGACTGCATCTGAGTAATGGGGAGCTGGCTGCTTTTATTCTACTGTGTTCAAACGAACTGGGTCGGCAGGAGAGGAGGGTAAGTAACCTATATTTGTGATGTGATGTGATGTGAAAGTGATGTCATATATGCTAT
>JAODAL010072060.1:0-15272 GCA_025379985.1 Phyllomedusa bahiana
TGTTTGGGTGTAAGAATGAAGGTGTTGTTGCTCTCCCATAGACTTTAATGGCTCATAATCGACTGCTCACTATCGAAAAACCTTATCGATGGTGGCCGACTATCGACTATCACCCGATGTCGATAGCCAACGTAATCGCTCAACACTACTGCCGAGTAAAGCTAGAATGTAATTTATGCTGCACGGTAACCACAGTAAAATTAAAAAAAACTCTACCAGGATTGCTGTATTTTATATAAAGAATACCTCACAAAAACCTTCATAAAAAGTGATTAAAGCATCATATGAATCCCATAATGGGACCAATAAAAACGTCAACTAATCCTGCAAAAAGCAAATCCTTAATCAGCTTCCTATATAGAAAAGTAACAAAAGTTATGGCTATGAGACTATGATAACATAAAAACACAATTTTTTACAAACACATTTCTATTCTATAAAAGTAATTAAACATAAAAACGATATAAAATTGATATCATTTCAATTGTTTCGACCCGCATAGTAAAGTTATCCTTTCATTAATACCGCAAGGTGAACACTGTATGAAGCCCAAAAAACAATGGTGGAACTGCATTTGTTTCCCCCCATTTTCATGGTCCTAAGCTAAAAAAATCTGTGAAAAATCTGTGCACCCACAATGCACAATACACCACTAGATGAGATCCCTGAGGGATGTTGAATATAAAATGGGGTGACTTTGGGAAGGTTCTACCTGTTGTGTTACTTTGGGGGCTTTGTAAATGCTAAATGACACCCATCAAAATCTGCGTTACAAAAGCCAAATAGCGTTCCCTCCCTTGTACACCCTGCCATGCACCCAAACAGCAGTTTACACTCACATATAAGGTGTTTCTGAACTTGAAAGAAATTGTGTAACAAATTTTGGGATGTTTTTTATCCAGAAGTAATTGTAAAAATGAAACATTCCAGCTAAAATTGCAGAGTGTTGGAAAAAAATAAGTTTTTCATTTTCAAAGTCTAACACTAAAAAAATTTGTGAAACACCTGTGGGGTTGATATACTTACTACAACCCTGGATATATTTCTTAAGGGGTGTATTTTCCAATATGGGATCTTTTTAGGGGGTTTATTAAGTTTTAGCAATCCAATAATGGTGCCTACCAAAAATTGTAATGAAAATGAGACACCAAAATCCAGTAGGTGCTCCTCCTATTTTGAGGTGTGTGGTTGAGCCAAATAGTGCACTAGGGCCACATATAGGAGGTTTATAAAAACTGTAGAATTAGGGGAATCAATGTTGAGTTACATTTCCCTTGTCACATCTACCGTGTTCCATTGAATAATGAATAAAAATTGAAAAGCTGAAAAAAAAAAGTGAAATTTTAAAATTTCACCTCCTCTTTGCTTCAATTTCTTTGAAACCTAATGGGTTAATAAACTTTCTAAATACTGTTTTGAATACTTTAAGAGCTATAGTTTTTTAGATGGAGTCATTTATGGGGACATCTAACATTCAGGCCCCACAAAGCCACATCAGAACTGGACAGGTCCCTAAAAAGATTAATGTTGCAAATTTTATTGAAAATGTGAAACATTTCTACTAAATTTCTAAGCCCCCTAATGTTGTAAAAAATAAAAAGACATTTAAAAAATTATGCCAACCTACAGTAGACATTTGTTAGATGTTAGTTATCACCCATTTTGGGTGAAATAACTATCTGTCTTACACGCAGACATTTTTGAACTTTGAAAATGGCAAATTTTTCCAAATTTTTCCAATATTTTGATATATTTCACATATAAATAAGGATTGTTCAGGCCAATATTTCTCACTAACTTAAAGCATAACATGTCATGAGAAAACAGTCTCTGAATCACTTGGATAGGTAAAAGTATCAAAAAGTTATTCCCACAGAAAGTGACGTCAGATTTAAAAAACAAAAAAAAAATGGGTCTCTGTCAGGTAGGTCAAAACTGGCTGCGGAAGTAAGGGGTTAAAGAACCATTTTGCGCAAGAACTAAAAGTCCTACAGTATAATTGCAATGCAATTACTTACCAATGAGATTCTAACTAAACTACCCACTGACTTAGCATTAACTGTTCAGTAAATGCATGGCTCTCCCACTATAACTATAAACGTAAATGCTTAGACCAGCAAAGCATGCATGTACACAGTATTTTAATAGGAAGCCACCATCTGAGCCCCCTCCTTCAAGAACAAAGAATCAGGCATGTTTAATTCCAACATATCTGACACTATTTCATGATATCTGCAACTGAGAGACTGTTAGGAAACACTATACACCAGAATGACAGCTGATCTTGACAAAATTGGAGGTTCAACCAATTTTTGATACAAGAGTATTATTTATTCAACACTGAGATAATGCAGAAATATCAATAAGATATTACTGTATTAGATATGACTTAAACTCATGGGATCCTTTTTCTTATCATTAATTGAAGATATCTGGTTTATGACCCAGATTATAACAACTTTTTCCACTGTGTTCACCTCAATAAATATTTAAGCTTATATTATCTGGGGTTATGTTCATCAAGTAGACCATAAGTATGCTGAACCAGTAGTGAGAAGAAATCAGGATCAGTGTTGACACTTGGATATTAACTTGTCACTTTGCTCATGTACATCAAATTTGTTAAGGAATATCTTGTCAGTCCGAAGAGTTTGTTTTTAGGTGTTGACATAGAAAAACCCCATGTGTGCCATACACTTCTTTCTGGCTACACAACAGATATCTATGCACCTGGAGCTGAAGTAACCACTGGGGCATGTGCGGGAAGCTGAAACGAATGCCCTTCTGCTGCAGTGAACAAACATGAAGATATGACTGCTGAGCTGTGAACTTTAGTAATCAATTAAAGGAAAATAGGTCTTACAAATCTTCACATGGAAAAATCCCTGAAAGCTCATCGTTTTATAATCACATTATCTCCACATTCAAAGGGTTTTCTTTTAAGTCTCTAAGATATTTGACTTCATGGGCATTATGTGAAGAGCATGGCACTGAGGGCGATCCTACGAAAATGAGCAAAGAATTGGCTGCTGGAAACGTGACATAAAGGTGACCCATTTGCTCCTCTGTATATTGCACAGCTAATTAAACACAGCCTTTCTAGCAACAAAGTGCTGGAGAGAGAGAAAGCAGTCAGTTGCTATCATCGCATATGTCACCAGGGATTATGATTATACCAATTGCTAGGAGTCTGCTGTATGAGAAAATATTGAAGTTTAGAAATGTAAAAGATGAAAAAAAATGTATAGTATGCTATGTAAACTATGTATGCAATGCTTTGTAAGGTGATGAAACCATTTAAAATGATATACTACTGTATAATCTTCTGACTATAGTAAGCAAAAGGTAAAAAAAAACCATCTAAACAATAACTGAAAATAATATTTTAGAATAATTAAGCCTTTGTTCTAAATTAAGCATAACAAATCTACCTCCTATTCTGTTCAACATGCAGGTTTGTTTATATAATAAGGGATTTCCTGCAGCCAATTTGAAATTTGTGTCATAGAACAAAAAGAAATGACACATCAGTTCTTGAGACAAATTTGGGACAGAATCTGCATTAAATGTTCTATTAAAGTGAATGGGAAGCTAAGAATTTGTGTTCAATCAGAAGTGATTTTGGCCTCAAAGATTAGAAGAAAAAGAATGGAAACCTACCCCTAAATACTGATAGAAGGAGTAGGCAGGGAGTTCCACCATTTTGAGACCTACAAGTAGAGAGAAGCCACATGCTGAAGTCATGATAACAAAACCCTGCCTGAGGATGGACATTGATGTGGGACAATTGATCTCTAAGGTAAAACACATAGCTCACCTGTCCATGTTGCTGCTTCTCCTCTGTGTGCACCTGTGTCAGTCACTGGTTACAAAGCAGGTTACAAAGCAGACAGCCTAAATTATGTTGACCTGACAGCATAGTCAGAAATATATAAAATGGCAACTGGGTGAACTTTGGGTGAGACTATGAGTGGATTTTCTAAGTCAAGTGGTCCATTTAGCATCAATGAGCTTTGGACACATTAAAGCACACTAACTCTATTTTAAATAGACCTCTGCTTTTTGGTAGTTTCATGTAATCAGAATGAGAGCTTAAGTTACAAATAACCATTAAACAATATAGAGAGGAGGAGGAGAGGCAGAGAGATACACAGAGATGATGCTAGCTGTATAGTGAGTGTTTTTCTTACCCTAGTGCTGGACTCACAGCTACACTGCTCCTTACTGATGTCTAATTTTATTCATGCTACTGCCTATGTGTGAGAGTCTACTGCTTTCACTTGAACTTTCTGCTCCCTCCTCTCCATAGATCTCTATAAGCAGCTGGAACTTGTAATAGTGAGGCTGGTTCCTATTTTCTGTGCATAATAGAGAATAGACAAAACATGATAAAAATGCAGGAAAGGGGTAGAAAATGAGGCCAAAAAGTGAAAAAGAAAACATTCTTATTTTACTTTTACTGTTGATTTATGGAAAGTTATTTTTAATCAGAGGAACACTTTAACCACCTCGCTGACAGACCAGAACTCCTTGTATTACATTTTGGGAAGTAAAACTATTTTAAAGGGACCTTAAACATGTTTAAAACCAGAAAAACATGGTTGACGATCATATTCTAATATATACAGTATATATATATATATATATATATATATATTAGTATATGATCGTCAACCATGTTTTATATATATAATATGTTGGTTTGGCAAAGTCAAGGGGCAGCGACCTCCATTTATTCCGGTAATATTCCATGTACTCTGTATAATGTAACCACCAAGCCTTTTCCCCTAGTGGAGTAAAAGTTGAATTCAAGTTGTTTCAGAGCAATACAGTATTACAGGGATTTTACAGAAGTTGGTGGCTTGTATGGAGAAATGGCAAATGAAGTTTAATGTGATTATAAGTAAGATTATGTACTTAGGCTGATGAGTCAAAATGGACAATTATGTATTAAATAATAAAACACTGGGTAAAAGTACCATTTGAAAATACTATTATTTATGGTTAGTACTCTCATATTCAGTGACTAGTGCCAAGCAGCTGTTGCCAAGGTCAATAACATTATTGGATGTATCAAGTTTTGCCTCTATAGAGATCACTAGTGAGGCCACACATTGATGTGTGTACAGTTTTGGGTACCAGTGTATAAGAAGGATGTAGCTGAAGTAGAATGGGTGCAGAAGAGTAGCAACTAAGGTACTTAAGGAAATTGGTGTATTGCACTACCAAGACAGGTTATCAAACTTTGAAAAATATATACCTGAGACCTAAGCGTTTAAACATGACAGCGGTGAATTCTCGACTGTTGAAGAGTAGGACTAGGAAACTTGCTATTATGATGGTAGATTGCTTTAACAAGTTCAAGAAAATACAGTGGGGTTATAGGTTAAAATTGATAGACCTGTGTCTCTTTATAACCTTGCCAGCAGCAAGCCATCTTTTGTTAGTTTCCTCTGTGCTACAGGGTGATCACAGTCTGGACCCTCATCTTACCCAGAGTTCTCTACAACCCCTTACTTGGTTTTCCTTTACTCTATTGGAATGCGTAAAGTGTCCTCCTTCATGGTTTAAGGTAGAGAAGTTGATTCAGAATGATTTTAGGCCATGTACCCTCTTTGCAAAAAACTTACAAAGAAGCTCTAATAATCATAAAGTGATGATCATTTACTGTGTTGCACATTAAAAGTAAAGCAAGAAGCAGGAAAGTTTGAGTACTACCTTGAGACAAAGGGAAAATTAACCAACAGATATGCCAGATATATGCTAAAGATGCAATCATGGACAATATGCAGCCTTTTCAGAATTTTTGATGATGGCTTATTGCCAAGGAAAACCCAAAATTCATTATTTCAGAAAATTAGAATATTACATAAGACCAACTGTAAAAAAAAAATTTGGAACACATAAATGTTGGCCACATGAAAAGTATGTACAGTAAATGCACTCAATACTTGGTCAGGGCTCCTTTTGCATGAATGGCTGCATTAATGCGGCGTGTTATGGAGGTGATCAGCCGGTGGCACTGCAGAGATGTTATGGAAGCCTAGTTTGCTTTGATAGCAGCCTTCATCTCGTTTTCATTGTTGGGTCCGGTGTCTCTCATCTTCCTCTTGACAATACTCCATAGATTCTCTATGGGGTTAAGGTCTGGCTGGTTTGCTGGCCAATCAAGCACAGTGATACTGTGGTTATTAAACCAGGTATTGGTACTTTTGGCAGTGTGGACAGGTGCCAAGTCCTGCTGTAAAATTAAAATTCCATCTCCAAAAAGATTGTCAACACAGGGAAGCAGGAAGTGCTATAAAATTTCCTGGTAAACGACTGTGCTGACTTTGGTCTTGATAATACGCCATAAATCACACCAGCAGATGACATGGCTCCCCAAACCATTACTGATTGTGGAAACTTCACAATAGACATCAAGCAGCTTCTATTGTGTGTCTTACCACTCTTCCTCCAGACTCTGGGATTTTGATTTCCAAATGAAATGCAAAATTTACTTTCTTACGAAAACAACACCTTGGACCACTGAGCAACAGTCCAGTTCTTTTTCTCCTTGGCCCAGGAAAGACGCTCTGGCGTTGTCTATTGGTCATGAATGGCTTGACATATGGAATGCGACACTTGTAGTCCATGTCCTGGATATGTCTGTGTGTGGTGGCTCTTGAAGCACTGACTCCAGCAGCAGTCCACTCCTTGTGAATCTCCCCGAAATTTTTTAATGGCTTTTTCTTAACAATCCTATCAAGGCTGTGGTTATCCCGGCACCTTTTTCTACCACACTTTTTACTTCCACTCAATTTTTCATTAATATGCTTTGATACAGCACTCTGTGAACAGCCAGTTTTTTTTAGCAATGAGCTTTTGTGGCTTTCTCTCCTTGTGGAGTGTGTCAATGATTACCTTCTGTCAAGTCAGCAGTCTTCCCCATGATTGTGTAGCTTACTGAACCAGACTAAGGGACCTTTTAAAACGCGTAAGAAGCCTTTGCAGGTGTTTTTGGTTAATTATTCTAATTTTCTTATGTAGTGACTCTTGGGTTTTTGTTGGCTGTAAGCCATAATCATCACGATTAACATAAATACACACTTGAAAAAGTCCACTCTGTTTGTAATGACTATATAATATCCGAGTTTCACTTTTTAATAGAATTACTGAAATAAGTAACTTTTGGCTGATATTCTACTTTATTGAGATGCACCTGTACAGCATCCCATCATATTTTTATTAAAGCATTGTAGTATACCTTTTAATGGGAAAACACTGAAGATAAGCCACTTTGATTCAATGTAAAGTAATCAGAGTACAACTTGTATAACAGTGTAAATTTGGTGTGCTTTAAAAAAACTTAATACATCACCATCAATATTTAAACCACTGGCAATAAACGTGAGTATCTCTAACCCCTAAGTGAAAATGGACAAATTGTGCCTAAAGTTTCAATATTTTGTGTGGTCACCATTATTTTCCAGCACTGCCTTAACTCTCTTGTTCATGGAGTTCAGTAGATCTTCACAGGTTGCCACTGAAAACCTCTTCCATTCCTCCATGATGACATCACAGAGCTGATGGAGACCTGTTCTCCTCCTTCTTCCATTTGAGGATGCCCCACAGATGCTCATTAGAGTTTAGGTCTGTAGACATGCTAGGTCAGTCCAGCACCTTTGCCCTCATTTTCTTTAGCAAGGCAGTGGATGTCTTGGAGTTGTGTTTGGGGTCGTTATCATGTTGAAATACTGCCCTGTGGCTTAGTTTCTGAAGGGAGGAGATCATGCTCTGCTTCAGTATGTCACATTACATGTTGGCATTCATGGTTCCCTTAGTGAACTATAGCTTCCCACAGCTGGCAGAATTCATGCAATCCCAAACCCATGACACTCCCACCACCATGCTTGACTGTAGGCAAGACACACTTTGTCTTTGTACCCTTCACCTGATTGCCGCCATACACACACAAAACTATCTGAACCTAATAAGTTTATCTTGGTCTCATCAAACCACAGAACATGGTAACAGTAATTCATGTCCTAGGTCTGCTTGGCTTCCGCAAACTGCTTGTGTTCTTTCTTGTACATCATCTTTAGGAGAGGCCTCTTTCTGGGATGACAGCCAATTTGATGCAGTGTGCAATGTATGGTCTGAGCACTGACAGGTCGACTCCCCACCCCCTTAACCTCTGAAGCAAAAGCTGTCAGTACTCATCTCTGGGTATGACACTGAGCACGTGCACTCAACTTCTTTAGTTGACCATGGTGAAGCCTGTCCTGAATGGAACCTGTCTTGTTTAACCACTGTATGGTCTTGACCACCATGCTTCAGCTAAGATTCAGGGTGTTGACAATCTTCTTATAGCCTAGGTCATCTTTATATAGAGCAATAACTCTTTTTTTCAGATCCTCACATAGTTCTTTGCTGTGAGGTGCCATGTTGAGCTTCCAGTGACCAGTTTGAGATAGTGTGAGAGTGATAGCACCAAATGTAACACTTTTGCTCCCCCTTTGACACCTGAGATCTTGTAATACTAAAGACTCACATGGCACTGTGGATGGAAAATAAAAATTGGGCATAATTTGTCCATTTTCTCTGAGGGTGTACTCACTTTTGTTGCCAGCAGTTTACACATTGGTGGTTGTGGGTTGAATTATTTTGAGGGCACACCATTTACAGTGTTATACAAGCTGGTCACTACTGTACACTTATTTTTAAGGCATTAATTTCCCTGCCTATGTGTGGGTTATGATGTCAACACACTAAGTGAAGCAACGGGAGCTTGCACTGTCTTTCAGAATGGACGTGGGCTGCTTCAAAATCCTCTACAATGAGACATTCTACAGTACAGGTGAGAGTGATTAGCTACCTATGGGAGGCATTTTTGCCACTATATAAGGACTGGAAAATTGTATGATGACCATGCTTGGACATCAATGGCACATCATTTTTGCCGGAATATCGATTTGATGTAGCTATAGAAATCTATGCAAGTCCCCTGATGATATGCATAAAGAAAGAAGTATGTAGCCAGCTGATCTTATTATCTATATAAGAGATGCCAGGACAATGGTGCATGTACTTCGCCCCAAGTACCGTACAGTGTAAAAGATATGAAATCTTTTGCAGTCAGAAAAAAAGTTAAATCATGTCCTTTATTAGACACTTCGATAAAAATCAACTCACATTGTGGAAACGAGACAAGTCCTGCTGACGCGTTTCGGGTGTATAGGCACCCTTAGTCATAGCCTTAGTCAAGTCCCCTGATGAAAGTGTACCTATTGAGGAAATGCATTGGGAGTTTGATGCTCTGTACTTTGCTTGGGGGGTGGAGGGGTTGTTGGGGTTTAAAACAGGGATGTCGTAGGGCTAAACCAGTAGAAGGGTTTTCCCGCCTGTGTTTGGATTATTATGCGTTGGAGTTACCCATACTGATGACATCAGTATCATGACTACTAGCAAATCTATAATCGCTGTTAAATATCCTTGATTAAATTGAATATTGTTGCTTCTTTGTTTGTGCTGCTCCCGAAATCTTGTGTCTACTGTATATGGTATTACCTTTTATTGTGTGATTATCACAAATGGGTGTAATAGTTTTTAAACGGTTTAAATAAGATTGTAATATTTTATATTTTTTCCAGTGACTACGTATTGTAAGGCATTAACTTTACTGAGGTGTGGCCTACCTTCTCTACTCGCCGGTATTATGTATACAAGATGTGCAATTGGCTGTCTGCACACATATACGATGTTGCTGTCATAGGTAGAATGGACGATTTATTAGAGTTGTAATGATTGATGTTTGGCTTTCGGACCCAGGGTGGCAGTATTTTGGAAACTGCGCAGTTTCAGATTTGTTCAACGGATGCTGTGGTGAAAATACAGTGGAAAAATTACACAATGCTGAATAAATATATTGAAATTGTAGATCCCCCATGCCATTGATGTAAAAACTCAACATTTGTTGTAAGGGTGTGCAAGGAACAGCTCACCACCAAAATGGACCCTACTGCATATGTAGCTCTGACGCTCAATCTGGAAGGCACTCTTAACCAATTTGGGTCTGAAACCATCCTTGCAGATCACATACAACCATACTCACTGGTTGTATTCTATGGGGTAATTGGCATTTTCCTGCAAGACTATGCAACCTGTTACATGGCTAGAAATGTCTGACATTGGTTGGAAGAGCTTGACCATGAATTAAAGTACTCCCTAATTTCCCAGACTTGAACCCAATTGAGCACCGGTAGGGTCATCTCGATCATCATGATGGCGGTATGGATCCTCCCCCATGCACCATACAGCAGTTGTGGAAAGCAATTAGCATCCAGATACCTGTGACAACCTACCAGGACCTTACGGAGTCACTCCTTGCCCATCTAGCCGCTGCCCATGCTGGTGATCATAATAATGATAATAGTCAGGGGTACTCACAAGTTGAAAAGAGTGAAAGAACTGAGTCTTAATTTCATGTCCAGTGGTATAATGTCGCGGCTATTTTATACATAGATTACAGTTTCCCACTGATGTTTAAATTGGGTTTTAAAGTCTGGGAAATTAGGGAGACAGTGTAGTACTTTTAAGTCATGTTCAAGTTCTTCCAACCAATGTCAGACATGGTCAAGTTCTTCCAACCAATGTCAGACTTACTCCCCATGAAACAGTATAATTACAACAAATAAAAAAACCAAAACAAATCTATTTCCGATAAACCCAAAAAATAAACAAATAAACCAAAACAATCAAAGAAACAAATATCCATAAAAATAAAAAATTTTTTTTCAAGCAAAAATTAAATACAGAAATAATTCGACAAATCTTAAAAAAAACAGAAAATGGGGGAAAAACTTATCAAAAGGGAAAAATATCAATATAAATAAAAAATCCATATTAACAGACCAGATAAATATAATGTAAGAAAATACCTAAAAAAAGGTAGTAGGTATACAAAAAGAATATACTACATAATTGAGTAAACTATAGGGAACATAGTAAAATCACGGCAAAAAAATAGTAAATCCCTAATACTCAGTCATTAGAATTACATAGTAAAATATATACAAATCAAGAAGGCATGATAAATGGAAGCAAAGATAATAATGATAGTATAACAATATTACCCAAAATGATAGCAGTCACGCAAGCTCCCTACGCGCCTTTCACACCAGTGGCTTCTTCAGGGGAGTATAACCATAAGTCTTAGTAACGGTCTTTTTATAGCAAGCCAAATTATGGCATGAGTATAAACACCTGTAGTGCAACTTCGGCGCTTCCTGCCGCTCACCCAGCGGGCATCCGGACGCCAGGTAGAAGCGTCACCCCGGCGTGACACGCAAGAGCGCCCCTGATGTCATGAATGCAATCGCGTCATCACACCGGCACACAGACGCGTCTCCATGGCGACGAAGCTCCGACGAAGCGGAAGAAAGCGCTATGCACACAGGCTTAACATACACATGAATCATAAAATGTCTATGTGTAGACATGAAGAGTTATGTTTCTAATTGAAGGAAAAGAAGCTGTGTAATGTATATATAAAAGAAGGTTCATAGATTGGGAACCAATATAGTGAAGGTGTGACCAGAATGCAAGTGAAACAATAATATAAAGTGATATGGTGAACAATATATACTTATGGGAAAATTAGAAAATAAAATAGAAATAATAAAAATCAAATATATTAATACTAATGAAAAATATAATACAAGTGAAAAATTATTAAAGACCCAATATAAAAAATAACGTGATACAAAGGCTTATTTATACGTAATAATGTAAAGGAATAGTAAGTGTGAAATATGTATTTATATAGTGAAGATAAAATAAAAATATAAAAAAGGGACCAAAGAATATATCCTATAAGTGTAAAAAAATATATGTACTTATATAATAAGGTAAATACAAATATGAAAAAATATATGTGACGCACTCAAAAAAGCTTATAAGAGTAACATAGACACAGCATAAACCCACACTTGGTGAAAAAAGAAAAAAAAAATTTCCAAAAACCCAGCTTCATTTTCCATATAACTCCCGTCCAAAAAAAACAGCAAAAAATTTAAAAAAGGTCGAAACCCCTAAAAAAGCCAAAGACAAAAAATAATAAAAATACTAACATGGTTATAAAAGCAAATTCTAAAAAAGGGGCAAAACTCAACATTTATTTAACCCTCTGGGGTATATGTATCAAGTTCATTACCCAAAACGAGTCCCTAGCGGGGCCAAGGATATTTCCCAATTTACTTTGCAGCTGGTGATGGCAACCCTCAATTCCTTTCATTTTTGGGTGGGGTAGCATGCAGTTATGTTGTTCAAAAAATGTCTCGAAATTTTTTTAACAATTAGTATCTAGGTCAAAGAGCTTGGTAATGTCCATGACATGTTCCCTTTACACGCTTTTTCATTTGCGAGAAGTGAGTCCAATATAGAAAGGTTACAGGGGCATGAAGCGTATAAATCATTTCCCTCACTAAAGAATATTTGACGAATTCAAAATTTTTGGCTCCATCACTGGTAAAAAAGGGCTACTCTAACAATTTTGAGCTCCACACACCTTGCAAGGGAAAAATCCCCACCCTGGGCCTTTGGATCCAAAGGATTTGTAATAGTAGTCCCTTGATAGAACTTGGGTGCCCCTAAAATTTTTTGCCGCGATAAGTGATGAGGGATAAAATTCAAAAAATTTTTAAATAGGGGGCCAAATGTAAGACATGACAATATTTTGATAGGCACTTTTCATCTCCTGCCATCCCCATTGAAAGAAGAGATAAACCTTTACTTCATTGGAAATTCTTCACTTCGGGGCTTTTTTTTTATAATAAGGAGTTGGTCCCCCGCTTTTTTTCCCGGGCCCGATGACCCATCACCCCCGCAAAGGTTTTCAAGCCTTTTTAATTTTATGCTGTTTTTTTGGACGTGATTATAATGGAAAATGAAGCGGGGTGTGACATAATTTTTTTTTTTTTTTTCACCAAGTGGGTTTATCTGTTTCTGTGTTTTTTATAAGTTTTTTTGGGTGCATCAATTATTTTTTCTATATTTGTATTTATCTTATTATATAAGTACATATTTTTTTTAATTTAGGATATTTTTTTGTTCTTTTTTCATTTTTTTTATTGATCTTCATATATAAAACATATTTCACACTTACTATTTTTTTTACATATTACAATAAATAAGCCTTTACATCACGTTTCTTTTACTTGGGTCTTTAAAATTTTTCACTTGTATTTATTTTTATAGTTTTAAATATTTTTGATTTTTAATATTTTTTTTTTTTTTAAAAAATTTTCCCATAAGTATAAGTCGCCTGAGCGCGTCGTGTGCCGGTGTGATGACGCGATTGCGTTCATGACGTCAGGGGCACTCTTGCGTGTCACGCCGGGGTGACGCTTCTTCCTGGCGTCCAGATGCCCGCCGGGTGAGCGGCAGGAAGCGCCGAAGTTGCACTACAGGTGTGTATACTCATGCCATAATGGGGCTTGCTATAAAAAGACCATTACTAAGACCTATGGTTATACTCCCCTGAAGAAGCCACTGGTGCGAAAAGCGCGTAGGGAGCTTGTGTGACTGCTATCATTTTGGGTAATATTGTTATACTATCATCATTATCTTTGCTTCCATTTATCATGCCTTCTTGATTTGTATATAGTTTACTATGTAATTCTAATGACTGAGTATTAGGGATTTACTATTTATTGCATGTGCAATTTACATATGTTCACTATATGTTTACTCAATATATGTAGTATATTCTTTATCTGTATACACTACTACACTTTTTTGGATTTTTTCTATACATTATATTTATCTGGATCATGTTAATATGGATTTTTTACTTCTATATTGCATATATTGCCCTTTTAATACAGTTTCTTCCCCATTTTCTGTATTTTTAAGATATTGTCAAATAATTTCTGTATTTAACCTTTTGCTTGAATAAAAATTATTATTTTATGGATATTTGTTTCTTCTGATTGTTTTGTCTATTTAGTAGTAGTAGTAGTTTTGCCGGAAGATCCAAACTGCCCCATGGAAGACATCTATACAGTAAATATGTTCATACATTTGAAATCAGAAGTTTACATACACTATATAAAAAGAAAATATATGCATGTTTTTCTCACTATCTAACGTGAAATCAGAATAAATTTTACCTGTTTTAGGTCAATTAGGAGCCAAAATTATTTATATTTGCTAAATGGCAGAATAATGAGAGAAAGGAAAAATGTTTAAGGCATTTTTACTACTTTCTGTAAAGTCAAAAAAGTTTACATACACTAGGATTACTATGCCTTTAAACAATTTGGGACAGTCCATATGATGATGCCATGTCTTTGAAAGCTTCTGATTTATTGGCAGCATCTGAGTTAATTAGAGAAATACTGTGGATGTATTTTAAAGCACAGCAGAAACCCACTGTTTCTGTGTGTAAAGTCATGGGGAAGTCTAAAGAAATCAGCCAAGATAACAGAAAGAGAATTGTGGACTTGAACAAGTCTCGATCATCCTTGGGTACAATTTCCAGATGCCGGAAGATGTCTCGTTCATCTGTACCAACAATTATATGCAAGTACAAACAAGATGTGAATGTCCAGCCATTATAGCACTCATGAAGGGGATGGGTTCTGTGTCTCAGAGATGAATATGCTTTGGTCTGACATGTACATATCAACCGAAGAACAAAAGCCACAGACTTTGTGAAAATGCTGGTGGAAGCTGTAAGATTGTGTCATTATCCACAGTGAAACAAGCATTGTATCAACATGGCTGAAAGGCCACTTTTCCAGGAAGAAGCCATTACTCTACAAGAAGCATAAAATAGCCAGATTATGTTTTCAAATGCAGACAGGAACAAAGACCAACATTTTTTGAGACATGTCCTGTGGTCCGACGAAACTAAAATTTACTAGTGCACTTCACAAAATAGATGGCATCACGGGGAAAGAAGATTATGTGGCAATACTGAAGCAACATCTCAAGACCTCAGTCAGGAAGTTAAAACTTAGGTGGAAATGGGTCTTCCACATGGATAATGACCTGAAGCATACTGCCAAACTGGTTAAAAAATGGCTTAAGGATAACCAAGTCTAAGTTTTGGAGTGGCCGTTACAAAGCCCTATTCTCAATTCTATTGAAAATTTATGGGCAGAGTTGAAAAGGCAGATGCGAGCAAGGTGACCTACAAACATGGCTCAGTTACACCAGTTCTGGAGGAATGGGCCAAAATTCCACCAAATATTGGAGAAGCTTGTGAAGGGTATCCAAAAGGTTTTTAC
>JAODAL010072061.1:0-15272 GCA_025379985.1 Phyllomedusa bahiana
TGCGTTTTACCCATCAGACACCGCGGCAAAGATGGCCGCGGCATCTGAATTAACTCCGTACGGTGCCGCGCACCGATCGGTGCAGTGATCGGCATCAGCGCAGCTATGCTGCGCCGATCCGATCACCGGGCATTGTGGTGGGGAGCCTTGTGAAGGCTCCCGTCACTTACCCTGGCCGGTTTGCCCCACTTCCGTCCGCAGACAGGAAGTGGGGAAACCGCCATCTTTGTACACCCTAATGCATTGCCTATGCAATGCATTAGGTTGTATTAACAATCGCGCCACCTAGTGGTCAAGCATCATAGGGGGACTAAATGTAACAGTAAAAAAAAAATTAAATATATTTTAAAGTACAAAAAAAAAAAAGTATTAAAAGTTCAAATCACCCCCCTTTCCCCATTTTACAAATAAAATCATTAAAATAATAAAAAAGTTACACATATTTGGTATCGCCGCGTCCGAAAAAGTCCGATCTATAAAAATATAACATCATTTATACCGTACTATGAACACCGTAGAAGAAAAAAAATTCCAAACGCCAAATTTGTGTTTTTTGGTAATTTTACGTAACTCAAAAAATGGAAAAAAAATGATCAAAAAATTCGCATGCATTCCAAACTGCTAGCGATAAAAAGTACACTTCAGCCTGCAAAAAATGCCCCTCACTAACGTCCGTAGGTGTTAGTACAAAACAGTTATTGGTCGCACAAACTGGCGCCGTGGCGCAAATTTCCCAAATCGAAACTGATTGGAATTTTTTTACGGTACTAAAACATAAAGGAAACCCTACATGTTTGGTATTGCCGGATGCGTAAAAACCTGTAGAATACAGTGAACAAATTATATTTACGGAATATTGAACACCATAAAAGCAAATCACCCATAAACATGGCGCAAAATACGTTTTTTTTCACTATTTGTCCCACTTGGAATTTTTTTGCGGTTTCCTAGTATAATCTATAGTATAGTGAATAACACCATTAGAAAGTACATCTTGTCCCGCAAAATAAAAGCCCTCATGTGTCTATGTAGGTGGAAAAATAAAAAAAAGTTATGGCTTTCAGAAGGCGAGGAGGGAAAAACGAACGTGTCACAAAAAAAAAAAAAAAACGGGTCCTGAAGGGGTTAAAGAGAGTACATACAGTGTTTGTGTTCCCTGTGAGAACAATTCAGGAGCATCTTATTCCTCTGAGAAATGTATTACTGAATCTGTCAGCTGGGTGCTACCAATTGGGGGCTTGTCCCCCACCCCTTTGAAGTCCTAAATGGTAACACCTAGTCCCCAGAGTCGATTGATAAGCTCTTATCAATCGACTTGAGGACTTAACAACCGGCTTAACGACTATTTGCGACTTCACAACGCAGTAAGTTATATGTCCCTCAGTATATGTCCCCCAGTAGATGAATATATAGTTTTATGTCTCCCAGTAGGTAGGTCTATAGGTTATAGTTCCTCCAGCAGGTATATAGGTAGCTTATAGGTCCCCCAACACATATATAAGTAGCTTATAAGTAGCTTATAGGTCCCCCAGCACATATTTAGGTAGCTTATAGGTCCCCCAGCACATATTTAGGTAGCTTATAGGTCCCCCAGCACATATATAGGTGGCTTATAGGTCCCCCAGCACTATGTAAGTAGTTTATAGGTCCCCCAGCACTGTATAGGTAGTTTATAGTTAGGTTATTGGTCCTCCAGCACATATTTTTAGGTCTAATTAAAAATAAAAAAAAACTAACAGCACTGACCCTTCCTTGCTCCCAGATGGCGTTGCTGCTCCTGGTCTTCTTTTTCAGGCGGCGTGACGTTATAAGGCCACGCAGGCAGCGAATGAATCACGCCCCCCTGTGCTGGTACTGGGTACTTGAGGTGGGAGATCTTGCTCCGTAGAACCCTTTAACGTTTTGGGGGCGCCCCGGGGGAGGCATACAGTTAGTCCCAGCGCCGCTGCCATCACCAATCACCAAGGTCCTAAGCGATCAGTATCGCCCTTAGGACAAAGGATGGGCAATTGATTCAAGAAGTGGATTCGTTTTTTTGAATTTAGGAAAACTTGGTTCGGAACAAAGTCGAACTTGGGGTATTCCGTGAATGAAGTGTGCTTGATTGATAAAATGGCTGGAGACATGGCGTTACATGGGGCAAAAAATTGGGGGGAAAAGGGCTTTCTGCATGACATTGCAAAGTTGAACCCAATCAGAAAACGGCGGGATTCTGTGACGTCACCCATAAAAGTCGGGCGGAGCGGGGAGCTTTTCCGCTTCACTGTTGGGTTAGGGAATGCTGCGCGGTGTTTGATAGCGATATAAAGAACTCATTTTTTACAGCGATTTTTGGGGGGTGTCTCGCTTGTCTCAGAGATTTCAAAAAGTTTTTATTTCTGATTTTGTGGGTTTTGGATCTGAAGCCCATGGGTCCAGGAAATGCAATTTTTTAAAATGCTATTGTACAGACATTAAATACCAAGGGTTTCAAAGCTTGTTCCTGTTGTTTTTATTTAAAAAAAACGGGTTTTTTTTACAATACAAACAACTTCATTTTTGGTGCTCAATTTTTTGCGAAAAATTTACATCCAAGGGGTTAATTTTGCGTTTTTTTTTGTGTTGTGGTGACTAAAATAACCGTCTTTTTCACCCAAAAAAATAATTTTTCCTGTAAAATTCACAAGCGAAGGTTAATTACAAGTTACAAGTCTTTTTTTGTTGGTAGGTAAAAAAAACCGCCATTGTAACCGCACAAAGCCGTTTTTTTGGTTGCTCAATTTTTTGCACTTTTAATCCCGGGGTTTATTAAGCTTGTTTGCTGCGGGTGACTAAAAGAAACTGTTTATTTCACAAAAAAAAATAATTTTCCTATAGCACATTCAAAAGCAATGAAAAATTACAATTTTTCCCTCTTGTTGGTAGGTAAAAAACACCCCCTTTTTGTAACACGCACAAAGCCGTATTTTTGGTTTTTGCTCAATTCTTTTTGCGCAATTTCACCGGGGGTTAATTGGGTTTGTTTCTGCTGTGGTGACTAAAAAAAAACGTTTATTTCACCGCAAAAAAATACATTTTTCTTACTAATTACAAGCGAAGGTTAATTACAGTTTTTCTTAGTTTGTAGCGAAAATACCGCCTTTGAAAAACCGCTAAAAACTGGTGTTTTTGGTGCTAAATTTTTTTTGCGCAATTTAATCCAAGGTTTTTTGCAGTTGTACTCAGAAAAAAGAAACTTTTTTTTTTCACCCCACAGAAAAATTCTGGCTAATTCTTTCCCAAAGGTTTAATTAAGCCTGTTTGTGCTTTTATATTCAGTAAAATACACGGTTTTTTTAACGCAAATACAATTAATTTTTCCTCCCCATTTGGGAGCGCAATTTTTTCCCCAAGGGTTACCCAAAGTTCTTAGGGTTTCATTTGGAGAAAAATACGGGGGTGTGTATTTTTCATATACAGATATCTCACAAACTGTCTGTACATTTTAAAAACAAACAGTAGTAGACAGAGGGGGTGCAGGTCTTCCCTGCATTTGGGCAGGGGAAAAAAACTTCCGGGGAGGCCCGGGGTGCGCCAGCAAGGGGACGTCGCAGGGGGGGTCACTCTTTTGAGGCCCAATCCCGCTGTCATCTAGGGGCCGTGTGTTTTTCAGCAACCCAAGGGTTTCTTGTTTGGGTTGACTGGTCATCCACTTCCCCCCAATGACACTGAAAACCCCACCAAAAATCGGGGGAAAACGCAGACACAACCCTTATTGGATCCCCCGGGGGAGCGGGTCAGCGGCCTCACCTGTCCTAAACCCGCCTCTTTTCCCATCCGGTTCCCTCACCCAAGGGATTCTATTGGTCGGGGGCTCAGCGCCACTATTACGAGGATGAAAAATTTTTGAGGGGGCAGTAGCGTATTTTTGGCGCGAAGAAATGGGGCAATATCCCCTGCTTTTTGCAGTGGGGGCGGAAAGTATGATGTTGGGGTTGGATGGAGGTCTGTGTGGGGGTCGACTCCCCCCTACAAGCCCGTGATGAGGACAGCGTGACGATAAACACAAATGATGATGATTAGCCGCCCGCACTTGGAGGGGGTGAGGAAGGGGCTTTCATCGTCAGGGAAGGGGCATCGCTTGCGGTCGGGCAGCGGTCAGCGGGGATAGCAGCGGTGAGGTCGGGACCCAAGGGGTCAGGGGGTAAAAAAAACGCTTCGCGGGCCAAAGAAAGTAGCGAACGGGGGCCCAGGAGGCAGCGGCAGCAGTTTAAATCAGTGCGGAGCGTTGGGGGTAAAATCAAACTATCGGCGGTGTGGTTTTCTTTGTTTTAAGAACCCGGGGGAGCCAAATAGGGGTTATGTAGAATTGTGGGCAGAAAGTGAGGTGGCAGGGAGTAACGTTGGCACCACGGCCGGTCAAACAGCATCGTCACACCCCGGGGGCCCGGGGAGAAACGTGGTCAGATGGGTGGCCCACCCTGCCCCCCGCGCAACGCAGCACAGCCCCAGGGGCAGCATGCTTACCAGTCAAGGCTCCACCACCTCGCAGAAGGGAGCTTTTCTCTTTGACACATTCCCGGTCCAGTGCCCCTTCTGCTACTCAGGTGCCGCAGTTTTCAGCGAGGCATTGCAAAGAGAAACAATATGGCCCCAAACCATCTTAAGGTGCAAAAGCGACCGTGCTTGTCCAAGTTGTGGTATGCGTCCCCCCCCTTTCCCAAATGGTGGCTTGCACCTTTCGGAAAACTAATGGCTTGCCCGAGCTGGGTGGAGATTCCCAAAGCCGTAATTTTTTTCCAAAAAGGCAGACCGCACTTCTAAATATGTAAAAACAGAAGGGGGCCCGTCCTTGAGCTTATCGGTTTGTTAAAAGGTGCAGGGCAGGCGGACGTTGGAGCGTAAACTAGGGTCGGGCAGTACATGCCCTTTTACGGCCCGGGGGTGAATGTGTTTCCCGGCCCCAGGCACACCAACAACTTGGACAGGAGACGCGTTTTCTCCCCCAAAACGTGTCAAACTGCGGCTCCTGCGCCAAGGGCCCCCCACTCCCATCCACACCCCCCCACCCATCTCAGCCTCCACAAGTACGCCCCTCATACCAAGTGTAGGGACAGCGGTGTCAGCATTTTAAACCCCTGGTTTGCCTTTGGCAAAAAAAAGTCACACAGGGGAGGAACTGCTCCGCGCATGCGCAAGAAATCGAGTGGGGCTTTCTCCGCCCCAATGCAAATGGGAAACCCATGGTAGGGGAAAATGGGAGAAACATGGTGTCCGCGCTGCACGGGAGGGAGGGGTTTCCATCCCCCTGATGGCGCAGTGTTCAATTGGTTGTGAAAAGGTTCTGAAGTTTCCACCGATCTTCAGAAAAATTCTAAAAAGGCCCGGGAAATTGTGCATGCACTTCATCCCCCTAAAAGCCAGGAACACCCTCCTCAGTTGAGCGGCAGAAGGCCCTCCCCAACACACTCGATATGCATGTTTCCACCCGTTGGAACCCCTGCCTGCACAGGGGAGCTGTATGAACAGAGAAAGGCCATTAAAATTTTTTGAGGACCCGGCGGAAGGAGTACTCCCTGTGAAACTTTGTGTCACCCAGGGGCACTCATCGTGACACCTCCGTTTTTTAAAGGCCATTCAAGGAGGCCCCCGTTTTTTTGTAGTGCCAGGATACGGGATGAATAGCGTCATTCACTGCTTAAAGTCCGGAACAGATCTAAAAATCGTTGGGGCAGGGGACTGGGGATGTGGCGATACATCTCGGGCCACATTTGGGTTTCCCGGTGGGACTGAAATGGGGAGGAGGAGGGGGACAGGGCAAAGCATTTCTGGTGAAATGAGGGGATTTTTACCCCGGGGACAAGGAGGAGGAGCAGGAGCACTGGAGGGGTAGATGGAGATGAGGAAAACGAGGCAGATGACCCGAAGACTGTGGCAGTATACAGTGGAGAAGAGGCAGGGGCCCCTCGGAGTCACTTGTCAGATGGGGCCCCCAGCATGCTGAATTTTTCCCGGCTGTGACAGCCAATATCGGGATCCGGGGAGGGGTGACTTCGGCTCTCCCCCCTATTGGACCCTCGCTACCGGTCCAAAATGGGGGGGTTTTTCCCCCTTTGAGAGGGGGAGGACAAACTCAAAAATATAGGGAAATCCCCATAGTCAGTTGGCCCTGCCTTTGTGGGCATCGCCCTCCTTGACTGGTCTGACCGGGGGTTCTTCGTTCAGTAATGGAGGCTGCTGGGGGAAGGGGGAGGGGAGGAGGTACCGCTCCTCGCAGCAACCCAAGTCTGGAGTCATGATGGCAGTTCCTTCACCCCCATGAGGGGGCAGTCGCCGCAAGCCCGCAAGGGCCTGGAGCAGACCCGAAAAACAGGTGGTGGCCTACTTGGACAGCACTCTGCCACCCCCAGTTAGAAAAATCCCTGGACTATGGGCAGCCAAAAAATGGATGGGTTGCGCAACTTCCTTTTTGCAGTGGGGAAACTGTCCTGCCCCGGGCCAGTAGTGTGGCTCAGAGCGGGTGTTCAGTGCGGGGGGGGCCACGTTACCCAAGAGAACCCCCTTTCCCCCGGGATTTGGAAAAGATGACCTTTGTCAAGATGAATCAGGGTGAATCGGCCAGGGTTTCCACACACCCAAGCCCCTTTGGGCAGATAATCAGCCCACCCTCACCCAAAAAATGTGAGAAATGATTGGGGTTTAAACTACCTCTCAGCCCTTTTGATGCCCCCCCGCTGATGCACACATTGCTGACAGTTTCTCCTCTGCCCCCAAAAACCCTCTTACCCGGGATGGTATTTCCACCCACCTCCACCTGTCATTGTGCCACTTTATGACCCATGCGCTGCTTGGGGTGCCCTTAAACCCCCACTGTGTCATTTGCCACTCTCTGAACCCCTCCCTGCCCCCATGTTTGTCCCTTTTCCCCACTGTTTTTTTTCCCCCCTTTCCACTTTGTTTGTGGCCCCCCAAACCCCCCCTCTGTGGCCCACTCCGTTTTTGCCCCCTCCGAATGTCCTTGGCCACTGTCTGACTATGTGCTGCCTTTACCTCCACTCTCTGTCATTGTCCACTCGTGGCCTACTCCCGTTTTTGCCACCTCCAGAATGTCATTTTGCCCCTGTTTCCCATGCTGCTGCTGTGGCTGCGCCGTGACCCAAAAAAAATGTGTCAATTTGTGCCATTTGTGGCCTACTCCCGTTTTTGCCCCCTTCAGAATGTGTTGGCCATGTTGAACCCCATGCTGCTGCCACTTCACTCTCTCTTTGTCATTGTGCCACTCTGTGGCCTACTACTGTTTTGCCCCCTCCCCAAATGACATTGTGCCACTGTTGACCCCCATCTGCTGCGCCCTGACCTTTCCCCACTGTGTCATTGTGCCCCCTCTGTGGGAAATCCCCTTTTTTTGCCCCTTGAATGTATTGTGCCCCGTCTGCCCCATGCTGCTGCCGCCCCACCCCACCCCTTTTCATTGGCCCCCCTTTTGGCCTGCTTGTTTTTTCCACCTCCGAAAGTCATTGTGCCACTGTGTGACCTCATGCTGCTGCTGTGGCGCTGCCGTGACCCATAAACTGTTCTTGTGCCACTTGTGGCCTACTCCTGTTTTTTCCACCCCGAATGTATTGTGCCACTGTCTGCCTCATTCCCTGCCACCCCACTCCCCTTCTGTCATTGTGCCCTTGTGGCCTACTACTTTTTGCCCCCCTCCAAATGTCATTTTCCCCTGTTACCTCATCTGTATGAGGCTGCTGCCGTGACCCACACTGCATTGTGCCCCTGTCTGATCATGCGTGCTAGGTCTGCCCCTGCCCCCAATGTGTCATTTTGCCATCTTGGCCCCACTCCCGTTTTTTTCCCCCTCCAGAATGCATTGTGCCACTGTTGACCCCAATTTCTGCTGCCCCCCCAAACCCCCCTCTCTGTCAAAAGTTTCACTTTTGGCTACCCGTTTTAGCCCCCTCCGAATGCATTGTGCACTTTCTGACCTATGCGCTGCGCCGTGACCTGCAACTGTGTCATTGTGCCACTGTTGACCTCACTGCTGCTGTGGTGCTGGTGACCTAACACTGTGTCATTGGCCATCTGTGGCCTACTCCCGTTTTTGCCACCTCCAAAGGGATTTCCCCGCCGACCTATGCGCTGTGGCGCCCCGTCCCTTTTCCCACTCTTTCACTGAGTTGCACCCTTGGCCCCCGCTTGTTTTTTTTCCCGCTGTCGCTGCCATGACTTTTTTTAGGTACATTCCCCTTAGTTTTTTTTGGTCAGTTTTGCCTCTTAAGTGAAAATTTTATAGTGAAATTTCAAAAAAACGGGGGCGTATGTGCGTTAAACAAAAACCCCCATTGTTTTTGAAGACCAAAAAAAGCTCCCCCTCATATTTAAGATGGCACAAATTCTACAGCCCCTCAGGCTCTGTGACCCGGAAATAGCTTTTTTTTAACTTGGGTTGTCCTGAAAATAATTCGGGCCGAATTTATTTTTGTCGGGAAATTGGGGGAAATGACCGAAAAACCCAATTTTTTTAGAAAATTTGCCCCCCTCTACTTAGGGGCCCTAAAGATCAGCAGTGGTGGATGGCGGCGGTGCTGGGGACGAGTAACACCATCTGACAGATTCAGCAATGTATTTTTAAGAGAAAAAAACAGGGAAAAAAGCAATATTTTACGAGACTTTTGGAAGATGCTTCAGAATTGTTGAGCACAAGGATTTACTAAAACAGACCAGTCAGGAGAGGTCACAGGTTCTATTTAAGTGTCTATTTTAGTTCATTTTTGTGTTCCCAATAAAATAAATATTCTGGAACATCTTTTCTTAGAACTCTGCATTGTGCATTTCCTTTGTCATTCCTCCTAGAAATCTCTAAATATGTTGTTAGCAGGGTGGGCGTCACAAGATTCATAGAGCAATTAGCAACCCAAGACAGCGAGGTGCTGACACCCAGTAGTACTGTTTGAGTGGGATGTCCATCTAATCTGGTTCAAAAGGGGGTTGTTATCAGCAGTGGTAATTGTAGTAATACAATATAGTTATTTGTATGCTCCCTTTTTTTTACTTGGGGAGGCTGGGGCCCCCATATGGGGGTGCTGTCCTAGGATTTAAAAAACCATGAAAAGCATTTAATATAGGAGTTTTAAACCCGTCAACTGAATGAATATAAATGGACAATGGAAAAAGTTCATAAAAGTGCTATAAAAGTAAGTAAGATAAAATGGGATAAGAACTGCTCCAAACACATGATACATTGCACATTGTGAACATTTTTTTTTTCTTCTCAAGCCCTTTTTTAAGAGTTACCTATCAGGAAATCAGAGCCTAATACGTCCAGCTCAATAAGTCGTAGAAATATTCAGCCTTTGTAAATAGGAACATAAAGTCTTTTAATAGATCTTTGAATGATTTGCCAAATGGCTTATGGTCAGAGAAGAAGGAAAGAGGCCAAGTTCTGGCTGTTCCAATGTGTCCTGAAATTTTCTCTCTTTTCTCAATGGAAAAACAGATTAGAACTACAAGTACCAGGACTATATAAGATACTGTTCTAGTAACATTTTAAAGCAATGTTTTCCAATAACAATAGCCAAAGATGTATGAAAGCAATAAATCCTCATTTGTAATGGACTAATACTCCATGCACATGGCAGAGCAATGCATGGATGCACTGGCTCACTGCAATACCAGAGGATTCTCCGGTGGGCCCAAACTCTGACACGATGATATAATC
Source organism: Phyllomedusa bahiana (assembly GCA_025379985.1). Taxonomy (NCBI): domain Eukaryota; kingdom Metazoa; phylum Chordata; class Amphibia; order Anura; family Hylidae; genus Phyllomedusa; species Phyllomedusa bahiana. The sequence continues at coordinate 9,677 of JAODAL010072061.1, forward strand.
CTAATATAGCAGCTGTCTTTTCCATTGGCCAAATTAGGCAGTTACCCAGAGGCCCCGTGAGCCTAGGGGCCCCATTTATAAAATGCAGTATTTTGTATTAATACATCTCTATAGACTAGACAGAAATGAAAGAGCAGCACACTGGAGATGCCAAGAGGCAGATAAACTCGGAATATATGGATTATTTCAGGGTGTATTTCTGCTTCATCGAATAAATCTAAAAATTTGAGGCTTCTAGAGCTCATTTTTTTAATCAAAATTGTGAGGGCACATCTACCAACGGCAAGTTGACCTCAGTTCAGATGGTGACCTACTCAATACAATCCGAACTCTCCTGGTGCTTCTCCAGACCTCCATATGTTTCTTGGCATTAGAGTTCGAGTAATACTCTATTTTGATTAAAAACGGCCAGAGCGACATGTATGAACATGGCTGTACCAGTTTTCTGGTGTACTTTGAGAGAAAAGAATGTATGAACAGGTGCGCTCCAAACTTTGTAATGAGCCAAAGGCATTTTTTAGTCTGAAAAAGATTAGGATCATTCTGGGGGCGTCGCACCACATTCATAGAAGTAGAGACATTTATGATTCTTTGACGCCAAATCTAGGAGCAGAACAGTTAGAACAGCCAGACCAGGGTAAAGGTGGTGCCCGGCAGACTTGTGGTATTGGCTCTCACTGCCCCGTATGTATGCCTACAGAAAAAACAGACCCGGGGTAAAGGTGGTGCCCGAACAGACTTTGTGGGATTGGCTCTTCACTGCCCCGTATGATTTGACCCTGCAAAAGAACAACCAGACCAGGGTAAAGGTGGTGCCTGAGCCAGACTTGTGGTATTGGCACTACACTGCCCTGGATTTTAGACCTGCAGAAGAACAACCAGAACAGGGTAAAGGTGGTGCCTGAGCCAGACTTGTGGTATTGGACTCGAAACTGCCCCGTATGTATGACCTGCAGAAGAACAGCCAGACCAGGGTAAAGGTGGTGCCTGAGCCCGACTTGTGGTATTGGCTCTACACTGCCCTGTATGTATGACTTGCAGAATAACAGCCAGACCAGAGAAAAGGTGGTGCCTGAGCCAGACTTGTGATATTGGCACTACACTGCGCCTGTATGTATGACCTACAGAAGAACAGGTTCATATATTCTGGTGCATTCTACACTGCCTTAAAGCAATTTAGAACTGGCCTGTCAGTGCCAATGTTCATACATGTTGCCCCCGATCTTTTGGTGCTGGTCTGCTGGAGGAAACTCAGCAGGATTGTGTGTTATGGTTGTTTATCAGTATTTTTTTTTCCATTTGAGCAATCTCCTCTCTATGGTATTGTGGCTTTTCTGCATACTACTGTGAACTGGTACTTATCCAATGTGCAGTTTTGTACAAGGCAGTTACCCCCTCATAGATAGGTGTGTGAGCAATTGTTCATTAGTGATCTGTACCTGTTACATTTCTCTCATGTAGCCTGGGGTTTATTGTCCCCTACTGGATTTAGTTTATTGTCCAGTCATTGTGCTGTGAGTGTAGCCTTGTGTTTCTGTTTTTAAGTAAATTATGTTCCATTTATCTTCCAGTTTCTCGAATAAAAACCACAGCCTGCAAACAAGTGAGCTATCATTCAGGTTCAGAGAAGGAAAAAAAGTTATTGGTCACAGAAAATGGTGCTGTAATGCAAATTTACAAAGAGAAAAATGTTTAAGTACTAAAGCATAAAAAAAACTTTAAAAACTTTGGTATCACCTGAATCATATTGACATGCAGAATACAGATAGCATGTCATTTATAATTATGAATAGTGAACTCAATAACAATTAAGCCACCACAAAATTGGCACATTTTTTTTTCCACACTCCACAGCACCTAGCATTTTTCTGGTTTCCCAGTATATTATATAGTACGGTCAATGGCAGCATTAAAACGTGCATATTATCCCACATAAACCCTCGTACGGCTATGTAAATGTAAAACTACAAGAGTTATGGCTCTTGGAAGGCAGAGAGGAAAAAATGAATGTAACAAACGAACATCGCTGTGGCATTAAAGGGTTTACAGACCATTAGACCTTCTTGCCTACTGAGCTCTTGGACAGCTGTACAAATCAGACATGATATGCCTCAGACCCTGGGTGCTACTATAGCACTGCATAGATTTCGAAGGGCAATGTATTACAGCTCCATACCACTTACAGGTTGTGTAGGGCCATATCATGGTTGTGTGCCCCAAGCTCTTAATTGTCTATCAGCAACATTGATCTAGAAACCATTCAATATCCCTCTACAAAATTTATCCCACAGTTTTCAATATCATGGCATAATCTAAGAAGTTTAGGGTATTTCACACGCATGCGCCGCAATACACCATGTGCTGGCCAGCGCATACTTCTAAAATGCTCTGTGCTGGCTACCACAGATTTTTACTTTCCCAGAAGCGTAAGCGCAGGGAAGAAGCGGCGTGTAATAAGCATTGGCAGAACAGCAGATAATCATGGCTATCAATGAAAGCTATGAATTACCGTATTTGCGGTTCGTACTTAGGGTGTAATGCAGCCTAATTACACCCTGGGCAAACTTTTCCATCGGGCACACTAGGAAGTTGTACGGGGGCCCCACAAGTATAGGGGCCCCAGGTGGTATATGTATGTCCCAGGACTACATAAAAATGTACCCTGGATCCCTTAGTTGACTTTGCTTATTTAACTGTTTGTGTGTTTTTAGGATGTGCAAACAGTTAAAAACCATGGTGGAGAAAGGAACCAAAAGCTCACTGCCCTGCTGAATAGTCTTGTAGGCTGCAGGCTGGCGGTGCGCAGACATAAGTGGTGTGATAATATGGGTGTGCTTGGGGGTGGCTAGAGGCATGGCCTAGTGTGATGTCATGTATTTGGGCAGAGCCCACTGCAGTGCTATGCCCGGGGGCCTGTAATACTGTTAAGACGGCTCTGATTCTGTCCCGAAATAAGGGCCGCAAATACGCCGTGTGAACCTACCCCTAGGGACTTATGTATGAAAGCTGTCTAGTGCCATGGAATGGGAGCCCAGACTCTTATCCGGGAATTTCTACGAAAATACCCGCTGCCATCGCTCACGCAGGAGGCGGTGGACTTCTTAGGTGCTCCCATTCAATTAGAGGAAATAGAGGAAGTCATTAAGGCCCTTCCGTCTGGTAAAGCCCCAGGCCCAGATGGACTACCCTATCTGTACTTTAAAGTCTATTCAGATATTCTTACCTCGCATATGCTGCAACTCTATAACTCATTTCTGGGAGGAGCTCCATCCCAACTCCATGTCACATTCGTATATAACTTTGATCCACAAACCAGGAAGGGACCCAGCGGACAGTGCTAGTTACGCCCGATTGCGTTGCTCAACTCTGACCTGAAGATTTATACCAAAATCTGGCCAACGACTGAACCACTGGCTCCCTCAACTGATACACAGAGATCAGGTAGGATTCATCCCTTTCAGGCAGGGGGGAGATAACACGAGGCGCACTATTAACCTAGTGGATGCTGTTAACCACCATGCGCAGCAGGCCTTACTCCTCAGCCTAGATGCTGAGAAGGCCTTTTGATAGGCTGCAGGGCCGTTCCTTTTTGAGGCACTCTCGGCATACGGGTTCTCTGGTCCCTTCCTGGCGGCAGTCAGAGGTTTATACTCTCTCCCTCGGCGTCCATTAAACTCCTCACTATATCTCCGATACCTTTGGAATTAAAAATGGTACTAGACGGGCTGCCCACTCTCCCCACTCTCTTTGCATTGTGCATAGAACCTCTTGCAGCGGCAATTAGGGCTCAGCCAGATATCAAGGGCATAAAGATTTAGGGATAAGGAGTTTAAATTGTCCTCTCTTGCGGACGATATTTTGTTGACCCTGACTGACGTACATACCACGTTGCCTTCCCTTCATGCACTTCTTGCTGAATTTGGAGCTCTCTCAGGATATAAGATCAACACCTCAAAGACAGAGGCCCTCCCAATCAACATGCCCCCTGAGGTCTTATCCTCCCTCAAAAATAATTATTCCTACAAGTGGCAAACCCAATCGCTCAAATACCTGGGCATCCAGATAACGGACCAATATCCCTCCCTCTATAGCGCTAATTTCCCTCCCCTTTTTTAAAGAATTGAAGTACACTCCTAGGTGGCATCGCCTTCCCCTCTCTCTTCTAGGTAGAATTAACTCGGTCAAAATGTCCATCTTACCAAAAACTCCTCTACCTATTCGAGATCTCCCGGTAATGGTCCCGCTGAGTGAGCTACGCTCCATACAGGCAGCTATCCTAAGATTCGTATGGGCCCAGGGCAGGCATGGGGGGCCAAAAAGTTTTATGAGGGCCCATTTAAGGCGGGTGGGGGATTGGCGGGTTTCCTAATACCCTTTCAACCTTTTGGGCCACCCAAGGGGGCGTTGTATCCTTTTTGGGGTCATCCCTCCAAAGGTTTTTTCCCCCAAAGTGGAGGGAAAGATAAAAAAAGTTTGGGCTTGCACCATCCCCCCCCCTTTGCACTTTTTTGGGGCTTTCAAAGCCTTCCCCCCCCTGGGATCCCTATTGGGGCCAATAATTTTAAAGGGGCCCAGATATGGAATCGGGGCCCAGGCCCAGATTTTCAGCTAGTTTAAAAAGGGCTCCCCTTTTGGTCCTTTATGTGCCCCCCCTTTTTCCCCCTGCTGGCTCATCTGGATTTGTAGCAAGACCGTGGGTGGGGGATGAGTTTTTTCCCGGGTTTTTGGATTTTGCTTGGGCAGGAGCCCGGGGGCTTTATTTCCCCTTTTTACACCTTCAGAGGGACCCATAATTCCCGGGGAGATTCCCCATTTCATTACCCCCAGAAAACTCCAAACCCCATTCCTCCAGTTTGGCACATTACCCCCTCGAAAACCCGACCCCCTTTCGAGCAAAATTTGTAAAAAGGGGCCCCAGATTAAGGGTCTCATTTCCACGATCCCATCCATTCTCTCAGACCCGCCCTTTTGCCGAACCCTCCACACACAAATACCTGGCCAAATTTGGGGAAAACTCCCTTTTTTGGAAAAAAACCTTTTCCCATGGAAAGGGATCTGGAAAGCAGCGGCGAAAAACCCCCGTATGCCCCCGCCCTAAAGAAAAAAAATAAAAATACTATTCTTTTGGTTCCATTTCACCGGGGTCCTGCCCAAAAGGAACCCCCCGCTCCATCGGGATGTGGCGATGTTTCTCCCCAGTGGGTACGCTTTCCGCATATTTTTTTTGGGGGGAAAAAATTTTTTAACATTTACCGGGGGTTTTGGGGGGAAATTATTATTTACGATGGGGGTAAATTATTAAACCAAATTTAAATTATTTATAAAATTAAAATTATTTTTTTTCGGGGGAAGGGAATATAATTTTTTTCTTTTTTTAAAAGTAAAAAAATAATTTTTTTTAAACCTCAATTTTTTTAAAAAAATTTTGCTAAATGAATTTTCCCCCTATTATTATGCATATCAAATTTTAAATGGGCAAATTAAAGAAAATTAAGGGAATTCCGGAAAATAGAATTTTGTTTTGGTTTTGGGGATTTAAAAATTATACTTTTAATTTATGTTTTTTTTGTTTAGTTTTAAGGCGAAATTTATAAAA
>JAODAL010072062.1:0-15271 GCA_025379985.1 Phyllomedusa bahiana
ATGAAATTTTGAATTTTTCACAAACAAACAAATTGTAGGAAAAAAATTTTTACTAACTTAAAGAAAAATTGTCACGAAAAAACAACTCTGAATCACATAAATAGGTAAAAGTGTCAAAAAGTTATTCCACATAAAGTGACACTTCGATTTAAAAAATGGGGGTGTGGGGAAGGTCAAAACAGGCTGGCCCTTTAAAGGGGGTTTAAAGAAAAAATTTTAAATTTGCCAAAAAACGTTAGCGGAAAAAAAACAGATCACTTTATTAAAAGGGTCCGAATGGGGCATTGTATGCAGAATTAAAAAAAAGGTGTAAATTTTAACACCACTATAGGGGGGGACGAATCCCCTGGGGGGGTTTATCTTTGAAAAATTGCGGAAAAAAGTGTGAGCGTTTCCCATAGACTCCTGTAGTAAATTTTCTGCCTTCTCTACGTTTTTTAGAACATTTTTAAAAAAAGACGACCGTAAAAAAAAACGGCAAAAAAAAAAGCAGGGAGACACGGGAAACGATTTTCAATACAACCCTTGGGAGATGTTTTGGGGTTTTTTTTCAGGTTTTTAGAAAATGAAAAACACTGTAAAAATGAACATTTTTCTGTGCAGTGGAGCCCAAGAAAGGGGAAATAGTGTGACGAGTTTACCTGTTGTTTACCTCCACTCCCATAGACACAGAATCTGTATTGGGCTTGTTCACCGGAGTTTCCTAAGTAAACCCGCTCCTGTTCGGCATAGACAAGGGGGAAATCTCACTGCTAATTGTTTGGATCTGTCTTGGGGGCCGATAGTGCGGAAACCAAACGGATCCTAAACGTTGTAACACGGATGTGGACTAACGGCCCCCCCCTGCACTGTGGACTCCCCCACTAGGAACTTCAACTGTCTCCACAAGTGTCAGTGCCGACTTGGCCCACTTCAAGCTTCTTAAAGGCCAGGCTTTTTTTTTTTTTTTAAAAACTGAAAACAGGTTAAATGCTTTGGTTTTTAAAGAAGCTTTTAAAAGCGTTTGTATTTTTAGTTTCTGCTACTTCATGAGGTTTCTCTGGAGTGATAGATAAATCTTTAACCCCAAAAACCCGAAAAGAGTTAACCCTTAAAGGAAAAAAGGGTTTTTTTTTTTGGGGGACATTCGTTTTTTCCTCCTCGCCCTTCTGAAAACCATAACTTCTTTATTTTTCCCCCTACATAGAAAAATAGGGTTTTATTTTTCGGGGGCAAGTGTACTTTCTAATGGGTTTTCACATCTATGAAATACTGGGAAACCGCCAAAAACATTCCAAATGGGACAAAATTTGAAAAAAAATGTATTTTCGCCAGTTTGGGGGGTTTTTGCTTTTCGGCGTTTAATCTTTGGTAAAATAATGTGTTATCTGTATTCTACAGGTTTTACGCATCCCGGGAATACCCAAAATTAGGGCTTTTCCCTTTTGTTTTGGGACCGTAAAAATTTCCAAAACTTTTTTTCTTTGAAATTTGCGCCACAGCGCCATTTTGTGCGACCAATAACTTTTTTGTACTAACACCTAGGCTAGTGGGGGGCATTTTTTGGGGGTTTAAATTACTTTTTATCGCTAGCATTTTTGGAATGCACGTGATTTTTTGATCATTTTTATTCAATTTTTTCAGTGACGTAAATGCCCAAAAAAACGCTTTTGGCGTTTGGAATTTTTTTTCTTCTACGGTGTTCAGTGTACGGGATAATATTTTAATTTTTTTAAGATCGGATTTTTTTTGGATGGGGCTCCAAATTGTGTAATTTTTTATTATTTTAATGAATTATTTGTAAAATGGAAAAGGGGGGTGTTTTGAACTTTTAATATTTTTTAATTTATTTATTTTTTTTTTACTGAAACATTCAGACCACCTATGACTTGACCACTAGGAGGGACGATGGTTAATCACCTAATGCATTGCATAGGCAATGCATTAGGGTGTACAAAGATGGCGGTTTTCCCCCCTTCCCGCTGCGGGGGAGTGGGGAAAACCCGGGCCCGTTAAGTGAGGGACCTTCCAAGGCTCCCCACCCATGCCCTTCGTCGGTCGGGTTTCCCGGGCCCTAACGATCGGGGCGGCACCAACGGGTTTCTTAATCCCCGGCCATCTTTGCGCGGGGGGCTGATGGGGTAAAACGGGTCAGGGGCGGGCTGTGCGGGGAGGGGGGGGGGGTCACGGAGCGATCCCCCTGCAAAGCCCCTTAGCGGCCCCCGGGGCGACTCATAAAAACCCAAGGTCGTTAAGGGATTAATGAACAGAACATTGTTTTCATTTTTGCCTTCTTGCGTTTCACCATATTTAACTTTTTTTTTTTTCAATGACGCAGTTGTATGAGGCCTCGTTTTATTCGTGACGAATTGTACTTTATGGGGGGATAGTTTCATTCATTTTTTAAAAAATTGCAGATTTTTTTTTTTCTTTTTTTAAAAATTTTTTCTTTTTTTCAAAAAATTTTAAACCCTTCCATTTCACCTTAACTGTAAAATTAATCTAACAAATTATTTTTAGGCGTTGGATACCTAATATATTTAGGTTTTTTTTGTGGTAATAGAGGCACAATTATGTTTTATGAATTTTTTTTTTATTATTTTTTTTTTTTTATTCATTTTTTTTTTCAATTTTTTAGTTTTTTTTTTTTAATTTTTACTGGCTTCATGCACGACAGCATGGGGCCACTCTAGGTCCCCAGGGCTGACTGTGCAGCCTTTCCCCTGGGCTCTGTGGGTGACCGGGTTGTTGATCACCGAAGAGGGGGGGGAAAAACCCTTTTTTGGGCCCCTGCGGTAACCCCACCGTACAATAAAAGGGGTTTTTTTAAAGCACCAGGGTGCGGGGGTTTCTTCGCTCCCCGTCTCGCAGGGGTGCTCTGGGATCAGGGCTGTGTGTACAGCCCCAACCCCACCAACGCGGCCCCCGGGGACGTTAAAGTGGGCGGGCGGTCTTTAAAGGAGTTAATATGTTTAGGTACGTTTTTGTATATGGTTTTTGCCTTATCTTGTTTTCCCCACTAATGAAAGTGTTTGGGGGTGTGGTTATTGTGTTAATCCCTTTCTATTTGTGTTTAATCTGTTTTGGGGGGAAAAAGACTTTTGGGAGACGCAGCGGCGTTCGTTGGAGATCCCGCTGTTTTTCAAAAGCGCGCTTGGGTCCTCTTGAAAAAATTGATGTCAACCCCCAAAGGGGGGATGAGGTGTGATTACACTATTTTTGGGGCACCCCAATCTCCCGTTTTTCATTTTTCAAAAATTTGGCAAGTATATGTCCCTTTTTTTACTGCACTAAATTGTTAAATAATTTCACTCAGAGCTCAGCCCCCCAGTCGTGTGGAGATTGAGTACTCCCTGCTCTCAGTAATCTGAAAAAAGCAAAGTTGGCAACTTTCTAAAATGAAAAAGCAGGAGAATTTTGGGGGGGGCGCGCGTAGCGCGCCACGGCAAGATTGCAGGGCACGCCCTCTTGTCCGTATCCCACCCCTTCAAAAAGCCCACCACTCCCCTAACTGCATAAGGGGTTTTGGGAAAAAAGAGGTAGTGCCCTTAAGCCGGTAAAAAACCCCCCATAAGCGGGTAGTCCCCCTTTTTCAGGCAGGTAATGCCCCCTTGTAAAAAGTAGATGCCCCCTCGTGGGCCAGGTAGGTGCCCCCCTTTGTTACCCAGGTGGGGGGGCCCCCCCCTTTGTTTGCCGGGTAGGGCCCCCCTTTGTTGCCAGGTATCCCCCATTGTTGCCAGGTGGGTTTGCCCCTTGTTCCGGGTAGGTCCCCCCTCTGTTCCCAGGTAATGCCCCCTTGTTGCCGGTGGGCCCCCCTTGTTCCCGGGTAGATTTCCCCTCGTTGCGGGAAAAGATGCCCCCTCTGTTGCCAGGTAGTCCCCCCTTTTTTGCCAGGCGAGCCCCCCATTACTAAAAAAAAATAAAATAAAAAAATCCACTTACCTCCCGGGCCCCTCAGCACGGCCCGCTCCCGGACGATCCCCTCAGCGGCGCAGGGGGAGTAGGGGCCGCGCGTCCTCCCCTGCAGCGCGCGTCATTCCCCCCTGCGCCGTAAACCTGTATGTGCGGCGCACACACCGGCCCCGGGACTAGGGGGGAGGGGGGAGCGATCCCCCCTGCCTCCTCCTGAAAGAGAGACCCGGGAGGGAAGCGGCGAGCGGCCGTTTCCCACCGCTTTAGGAGGGCCCGGGGGTGAAAGATGCCCTAGTGCTCTCTGTCCCCCGGGGCCATTAAAAAAACCCCCCCGCCGCTGGCGGGGGGAGGAATGCCAACCCCCCCAGGAGGGCGGGGGGGCCCCCAAAAATAGGGGGGACCCCCCCCCCCAAAAAGGGGGAGATTTTGGCATGTATGGATAAAAAGGATCAGTCTGGTATTCGGGTTATATAGGAACCTGTCTGCATCAAATGTAAAATGTCTTATCTCATGATAAAGTAAATTCTACTGATCAATGAAATTAGAAAATATCTTCATTTAACACCCCTTTTATTTTAAAAAGCTAATCTTTGTAGTGAGAAAACCTCTTCTTTGGCCCCCTCTGGTTAGGGCCAGGTGTGATGGGTTTACCGGGTAGCCAGAGCCCTATAAAAGGCTCCTTTTTAATTCTTTTGGGCCCTGTTTTTGTTTTAAGGGGCACCCTCTTACCTGAAACTTTTTTAACCATTTAGAGAGATGCTTTACAGCATTTACAGGGGCTACCCCAAATGAAAGGAAAGACCCCTTTGATTCTACGAAATTTTTCAGACATGCTCTTGGGCCTGGGGAAGAATCAGTGTGCAAAGAGGGGAAGTGTGCCATCTTTTATGATGGGGGATCCGTGTTATCTATAACATTGGGTCTCCTTTCATTTAATCCGCCCCGTGTGGATAATGATATGAGTGCTGAAAAAACTCTCTCTCAAAGTAGTAAATTAACCCCTTATTAGGCCAAGTGGCAAAAGTGAAAACTGCATGTTTTTTTTTACAATATTGATAGTGGAAAAACAAAAACAAATAAAAATTCCTAAAAAATGTGTTTAAGACAAAAACAGGACTTAAAGGTGTTTTCTCAGTAAAATGATCAGCTTTTAACATGTAGGGACAGTAAGACGTTTTTTAAATACATTGCTTTTGTTGATTTTTTCTTTGATCAGAAATTAAAGATTTTTTTTTATTCCCTTAGAGCACACGGGTTTTTCTTAGTTAGCCATCTCTCCCACTTCTGTCTCACTTCTCCTTGCTTAGCTGCTGTCATCACACGTCGTCCAGGGTGAAACGCCCCTGCAGACCCTTATCTCTGCTAAGACTTTGAGGTTTTCATTTACTAAAAAACTTCTTTAGAGTGTATAACAGGAATGGCTATAACAGCAGAGCTGATGTGTCAACCACTCCTGTAGACCTACCCACAGCCTGAACAGCATGTGTGATTCTAAAGCAGACTGTGGCTCTGTGAAATTCCAGATAGAGAAACCATTTACAATAGGTCATTTTATGATGACAGATTCCCTTTAAAGGATTAAAAAAATAAAAACTAATAAAATAAAAAGGTTGAAAATACCCCCTTTTGCCATTTTACACATAAATAAAAAGGTACACATAATTGGTATTGCCGCTTCTGTAAAATTCCAATAAAAGATATCATTTATCTGTCACACTGGATACCGTAGAAAAAAATTGGCACCATTTTCTGCAAACAATAACTTTTTTTTCCAACTATGGACCTAAGGAGGGCTCTTTTTTTTTGGGGTTGAAGTGTTTTTTTATTGGTATCATTTTGGGCCTGCAACTTTTTGATACATTCTATTTTTTTGGGGGACATAAAATTTTTGGTGATTGGAATTTTTCTCTCTTCTACGTGTTCAGGAGGAATAAAAATTTTATTTTTAAAAGATCAGGGGTGTTAGGGGTGCAGCAATGCTAAATTTTTTTAATTCTTTTTTGGAAAAAAAAAAAAAAACAGGGGGTGATAAACTTTGAATATTTTCAAAGGGTATTACTTGTACACCCTTCTGCAGTTTGTCTGCAGATGGGTGAACCAAGATGGCGGTTCTATTACTTCCTGCCTGGAGTTATAGAAGTGCTAACATGGCGACTATCAGGCTTCCAGTGCCTTTGGTTAAAGGCCCTGTTCACACGGCTTTTCCCCACGGATTTTTGGGGCCCCCATTGAGGGGGACAAATCCGCCTGAATAAGGGGCGGGACGGGGGGGGGGCCGGAGCGCGGGGGGGGGCCGCTCCCCGGCCCCTTGGGCAATGCATTTTTACGGCGCGTCCCCCGCCTAAATAATTTTTCATGATTTTTCCCCCCGCGGCGGATTTGCCCAGCGGGGAGGGAGCGACGGATTCCCCTGTTCTCAATGAGAGCATGGATTTGAATTGCTGCCCCGGATTGGCGTCACTGAAACGCAAATCCGGGCCCCCATACGGCGCCAAAAAGCGGAGAAAAAGCCGTGTGAACGAGGGTAATGATCGGAACTCGAATTTTTTAGGGGGTGAAGGATGCGGCATCGGTTTACTAATGATCGCGCACTGTTCCCCCATTCATCCAGACGGGGAATTTACCACAGCATCAAAAGGGTTAAAAGCAGGAATTGGGTGGCTTGTTAGGGTTGGGTGCAGCTGTAATCATCAGCTGGCGCCCGACCGCTCCACAGTCTTTTACCTTACCATGTACATACGGTAAGAGTTTTATGAAATTTTTGTAAATTTTGTGGATTCCGTTCCATGCACTTTTCCCGGCGGGATAACGCCGTGGATAATGTAAGTTTGGGGGCCCGGCGACTCCCGCCCCCCGTACCACAGCAAAATTTGCGGGCGAAACCCGCCGAATTGGGCTTGAATCCCCCATGTAAACTTTAGCCTTATTCTTTAAACAAATGTGTGTCAAGCAACAAGAGTGTGTATGTGGGTGGGATCGGAAGGAAAAATCCCCGAATAAACACACAACGTCAGCATCAAAATGTTTTTTTGCTTTATGAAGTGGGGGGGGGAAAATCAATAAAAAACTTTCCAACTACCCCGTTGCTCTTACCCAATTGTTCAGTATAAAGAAAAAAGAAATTAAGCCTTTGGCTTGTTCACGGCTTTTGGGTTTTTTCGATCGTTTTTGGCACTTGAAAGCGCATCCGGAAAGCGGACCCGCAAAAGCAGCATTTGGTACTTTTTTTTGAAAAATCTGTTCTCTCTTCTCTCTGTGGAGCGCTTTTGGACAAGGCCAAAAGCACTCCATTATTCCTATGGGCTTTCACTTGCGTAAACCGCAATAAGAATTGGGAAAGTCAATTCTTAAGCAATGCGAAAAGCGAAATGCAGGAGGTCTCAAAAACCCTTCGCTGTCTCCTTGGGAACAGCGATGGTTTTTGCCATTCAACTCAATTTTAAATCACACTGACAATTGTTTGATCCGTTTTGGGGATCCTTTTAAAACGGATCCGAAAAAAGGATCAAAAAAACGTCGTGGAACAAGCCTTTTTGGGTGCTTTACACAGCACATTTTGGTGCATTTAAAACTGTTCTCAATTAAACTGCCGTTATTACCAGCAACTTCTTCATTGTCTAAATTGTTCAAAAAGGGGTTTTAAAGTAAGTATTCAATTACTTGTTTGAAGTCTTGTGGATTACCACACACTAATGATTACTCATTTTTCCAAACAGGTTAGAGAAGTGGAAAAAGCTTGTGGTAATAAAGGCATTTAATTTGAACACATTTAAAAAACTGCACCAAAAAACTGCACTTTGTAAAAAGCACACTTAAGGGGTTTTTTTTCCCACGATGTAATATTGACGGGGGATCCCCCAAAATAGGTATTTAATCACTTTTCTAAATATAGTTTTACAAAAAGTGAAGCCTTGAGAACTACACATTTCTCAATCCCCCTTAGTTACCTGAAAGCTTCCACTGCAGGGTCCCCTACAGGGGGTACAGCCGTATCCTGTAGGGGCCCCCAGTAAAAATAAGGGGGCCCCCTGCAAGAGGCCCCCCATTCCTCATGATAGAGGGGGGGCCCCGGCGGCGCAGCCGCCAAACCAGGCTCGGGGCGGGTCCCATGGGGCCCCGGGTCCTGGGGGCCCAAAAGGCAGTCCCGTCGCTCCCCGGGGCCCTCCCCCATCCGGCACGAACGCCCCGGGACCTGGTCCCAAGCGCCAGGACCCGGCCCGGAGTTAGGGACTAATGCCCCGGGTCCCCGGGGGTGCGCGGGTCAGAGGTCAGGGGTTTTTTTTTTATATTAAGAAAGCGGTCCCGACTCTGCCTAAACGTTAAAGGGGGCCCGGACCGCCTAAACGTTTTAAAAGGGGGCCCGGACCGCCCAAAAGTTAAAGGGGGCCCGGACTCTGCCTAAACGTTAAAGGGGCCCGGGCTTTTTCCAAACGTTAAAAGGGCCCTGGCACCTACAAGCCAAAGGGGGGGCCCACTGCCTAAAAGGCAAAAGGGGGGGTGAATACCAAAAAAAATAGCTAAAGGGGGCCCTAACTACCCAAAACAAAAACGGACTCTACTGCACACTAGCTAAAGAACCCCCGATTCCTGCCCCCTAGCAAAGGAGGGTCCTAAACCCTTTAATACCTAAAAGGGGGGTTATCTACCCCGGGGCTATTTCCCACCCACCCCTGGTAGGTAAACCCCCCGCCCACCTTGGGCGGCCAGAAAATTACCCGGGTTACCACCTAAATGGGCCTGTTTAATTACCGGGGCCCTGCCCCTTTGCCAAACTACCTAGGGTTGTCTCCAAACCGTTAATTAAATTTTGAGGGGAGCAGCCATATTTTTAGCATTATCTCCAGGGGGCATTCTCTCCCCACCCTCCAACCCCTTAGGGTACTAGGTCTCTAATTTGGCTTGACCCCTTCCCCCCCCCTGGGAAGTTTTACAGAGGTGGGGAATGATAAAGAGGTGCTGGAAAATTTGGGGGTTTTAAGATTTTTGTTGTAATTTCTGCAGGGGTGAGTGGGGGCCCAAAAAGTCATATGGCGGTGTGGAACGGGTGCAGAAAAGGGGAAAAAAAAGACTAAGAGAAAAGAAAGACTCCCCGCAAGACTCTCCGGTGAGTCCCCGTGTCGGGGTTTTTTTTACTTCATATTTTGGATCAGTGCTTTTTCATGTAATGTGATGTACCCAGCGGTTTTTATCACTAGTGGTTTCCATAGGGGGTGTTATACGGGGTTTGCTTAATAATCGTAATGTGTCCTGATTTTAAAAGAGGGAACACCTGACCCTGTGTAGGAGTTACCTTTTCCCTTTTTTGATGGTGTTTTTTTAGAAGGTGGTGAGGGGCTGACCAAGGTAAACGTGGAGGGGGATATTGTAAGTGGGTGGGGGGGGAAAAGGATGGGGTACTTAGCCCTGTGTTAGAAAGCTAGATTGACAAATAGTAGAAGACAATATGGACTCACTTGGTTTTATAGTACTATACAGTAAAATAAGTTCTTTTTTTCACACTTATTATGTGGTAAAAGGGGCATTTATATCCTAGAGGCTGTTTTTTTTGCTGGGGGCGGGCCCAGGTGCTTCAGCTGTATGGGGCCCTGAAATTTCTAGTGGCGGCCCTGTCCACTAGACATGATCTAGGAGCTGACAGGCTGCTTGAAACACTTATCTGATGACAGGGAAAATGAATGAGCTTCAAGGGGCTGGGTAGAAATGTGCAGTGTTTGAGCCTGTGTCTGCACGTTGCAAAGTCATTATTTTAGTTACATTTTTAGTGCTCCCTTCTTCCCCCACTCTTGTCCCCCCTCCCCCTCCCCTGCAGCTTTCATGACTCGGGTGTGATTTGTTGCATTTCCCTTGCTGTAAGGGAGGGTAAGTAACTTGTTCCTGGCAAATCTCCTTTAAGGTTATGTAAATTGAGGAAGTAGCAGGTGTTGCTAAGATCTGCAAGTGATCACATTTTTAAGCACCAATCTCCAATCTGTGGCACCTGGGAGCGTTATAAAAACCAAAACTTAAAGCAAAGATTTTTTTAGCAAAATCACATGAGGTGTCAGATGAAGAACAGAATCCCTGAACCAAGAGACGTCTGGCAGATCTCTACCTACGCCGAGATGTCAGCACTGTTCAACATTTGGTCACAGTGGTTGGAAAAACAATGAACTGAAATGACAACTAGAGAGGTGTGGAGGTGAACCCCTGCATGATTGGATCGCCTGATTAGAAGAATGTCACGTTTTCATCCACTTTGCACTGCAAGAGAATTGGACATCACTTGGAAGGTTAAAATGGCAACTAGTGTCGACACAAACTATCAGAGGGTGTTTGCACAACATTGGGCTATGAGCCAGACGTCCAGGTTCCACTCACCTTATGCCACCTCTCTCAAAGGCTATCATGGAGCCAAAAGATTAATGGAGGTCTCCTCTTCAGCGATAAGTCTCATTTTTGTCTCCCATGCAATGATAGCCAGAGATTTGTTTGAAGACCACATGGTCAACACCATGAAGAGTCCTTCAGAAGGTAATGTCACACCTGTCTTGCTACTGGGATTTATATGGGGTACTAAGATGGCGTTGAGCCCTCTAGTCTTCATTTCAGGTATATTAAGACCAGGTTCACACAACGTATTGTGGCACGTACAGTATACGCCACAATACGCATTCATTGTGCTGTTGAAATTACACACTAGCAAGTGTGTAATTTCAACAGTGCAAATGACACACGATAGCCTCCTATTCTTAACGATGTTATGGAGTGTATGCGGCTGAAAGTACTGACATATCAGTTCTTTTCTGATGTGCACTAAATTATGATTGTAAAGAAACGGTATTTTAATTAGAGTCAAAGGGGAGATGTTTTGAAATTGGTTGGCCATACTCCAATTTTCGTGAAAGCGCACAAAATCACCCAAAAAAAGGCCCCGTAAAACCCCCTCAGCTCAACGTTACCTTGATTTGGCCATGGAATCGTAGTATGGCCATTTCTCCAAAGTGTGCCATGAGCTGCTTTTCAACAGGCTGCATGTTGCTTGTGCTTCCATGAGCAGTCTGTGTGATCTGAATGTGCTACCTTGGTTTAACACACCTAAAGAAAGTGGCTACATAAAAAGAATGAGGAATAATTGATGTCCATGATCATGAGACAATAAACACCAACATAGGAAATAACAAGAAATATACATAGAGAAAGTAATCTGGTAAGACATAAAAATACAATGGTATACAGTACGGGCACTACAATAAAAAAAAGTAAGAAAATTGCCTATATATTACCTGTATAACGAATATGTGTGAAAAACAAACAGCAAAGTGATGCACACAAAAACCCCTAAGGTGTACAAACATTGAACTAAATAACAGAAGAATAAAAGGCAACATAAACCACTCCCAAAGGGCACAAACCCTCAATGGATTTTCGCCCAACGTTTGTTGATTTGTATATTTTGGTTTTTTTATACCTTAATAAATTACTTTATCAAAGTTTATCTTATTTCCTTTGTTGGTATTTACACTACATGGTTATTCATTGTGCTACCATGGCCTGCAGCACCTTTTCTCCCATTAAGCACATCTGGAAACATCAGGGGTTGGCAAATGCAAAGGGATCATGATGATGTGGGTACCCCAAGCACTTAGTTGGGAAAAACATAATAATTTTAATAATCTTTATTTATATAGCGTCAAAAAAATTCTCCCAGCATTTAAAAAGGGGGGGTTTTAAATTACAGACAGCAGCAGACATTACAAAATGAAAGCACTTACAGGTGGACACAAGGTTGGGGGGACCTGCTCGAAAGAGTTTTTAAAATCTATAGGGTGCCTGGGGGGAGAAGTGTAATTGAAAAGGGCCCAGCCTTGTTTCATAATATGGGGGGGTTTACATATAAATTGGGTGAACCTGCACCCTGACTTCATCTAATACAGAAAAGGCTTGTGATCCCCCTAGTGTAGGGAGTGACAGAAATGGTGTTAGCAGGGGGGGTTTAACAATTGGGGATTTGGTATCCTAAGATGTATTTTCGGGACATCTTAAAATTGAAGGAAGGATTGTCCCGGGTGGTACGCGGTAGGAATTCCAGAAAATCTTTTGGCAGTTTGAAACTTGAAGACGGGCATGGGAGGTTCGGATGGTTTGGGTCTGTATTTGTTGTCCGTAGCTGGCGGAGAGACCGGGGTAGGGTGGTTTGTCAGAGATGAGGGGGAGATGTAGGGAGGGGCAGGCTGTGGGGAGCTTTATGGGTGAGAGTGATGAGTTTATATTGTATCCTGTACCAAATGGGCAACCAGTGCACTGACTGACTCAGGGTAGAGGCATCAGTATAGCAGCCGGCCTCCCGTCGAGCACTCTTTCTCCCCTTCAATCCATCTGCCCGTCTTATCCACCTCGCTACTCCACTGCCTCTCGCCTCTGCCAATCCTTTCACTGGCTACCCATTGCCCAGTGAATTCATTTCAAGTTCAGCCCCTGACCTACAAGGGTCTCCCTAACCCCTCCCCTCCATACATCTCTGCCTCAAATTCCAGATATCTCCCCTCACGCAATCTCCGCCCTCACGGGCCTTCTTCTCTGTTCTCCCTTTTTCGCTCCTCACATAAAAACCCTGTCCAAGACTTTCCCCGTCTTCCCCCCCATTCTGGAACTCCTGCCCCAAAATCAGATCTCCCCCCCTCCTTCACCAGGTTCAAAAGCAACCCGAAAAACCCATTTTTTCAGGACTGCCTATAACCACAATAACCAGCAGCCACTGTGCTACCCCAAAACAGTTCTGCCCCCCCCTTCTGTCTTCTTCCCCGATCATGTTGATTGTAAGCCCTCACTCCTTCTGTGCCAGTTGTTAGTCACATATTGTCATCATTGTACTTGTTTGACTTATGTTATGTATGTAACTCCCCTTGAATGTACAACGCCTTTTTAATCAATGGGGTTTAAATAAATAATAAAAAATAAAAGCTGGGGAGAAAGATGAAAACCCAGTGCTGCTTAGGACAGATTGGAGGGAAGGTTTACAGAGAGGGAGACCGATTTAAGCAGGGGGTTCAGTAGTTGTTAGACAACCCCTTAAAAGGGGGTCTCCCACCATTAAAATAAAAAAAAATATGCTGGGCAAAAAAAAAAAAAACGCATTCAAAACATAATTCTTTATTTAAGTGGAGGGGAAAAACCCCCCAGCGATCAGATACTAATCACTGCTCCATCTAAGTGGAGGACAGAAGAGCCCACCGTGATCAGATGCTTATCACTGCTCCATTAAAAGGGGGGGAAGACCCCACAATCAGATACTTATCAGTGCTCCATGTATATGGGGGAACAAGCAGGGCTGTAGAGTCGGTAAGCCAAATCCTCAACTTCTCTAACCTCAACTCCCATTCCCTCATACATGGCGCATGTTTAAGTGGTAAATTTTCTGTAGTAAATGGTAACATCAGGTTTTTTTTCCTTTTGAACAATAATAAGCTATTTTTGGTAGAACAGGCACTTGCAAGCAAAATGGGAACAAGTTTTTAAATTTTGATTTCAGGCTCCTTTTTTTCCCATCCCCTACAGCTTTTTAACATGAGCCCTATTTTTAGGGCAATATCTTAGCTTACTTTTAAAAAATTGACTTGCAAAATTTTTTGCATCTGTAGTTTTTTGCAATTGTCTGTAACGCATGTTACGTTTTTTTAAAAAATTTAAAATGTTAAATGTTTTATTACTTGTTAGCATTTGGTAAATCCACCTTTTGGTTTTCAAAACTGCCCCGAAAAACCCTTTGGGATTGGATCAGATTCAGCCGTCTAATAAAAACTGATCCCCGGTCCTTTTTTTACATTCCTAATGTTGGGGCGACGGGTTTGGATCCGAATACGCTTTTTCCCTTTAACTCTTCCCCCAAATGTTTTAATTTGGGTTGAGGTTGGGGATGTGGAGGGCAAATACAGCAACTTACTTCTTGTCATTGAACCATTTTTCTCCAACTTGGATTTATGCTTCAGGTCGTTTTTTCCTGCTGGAAAACTATGTCGCCTTTCATCCCCCTAGACTCGAGTTTATGAAGTAACTCACTGTAGGTTTCTCGCATATAGCACATTTGGGGGAATCAACATCGATCCTGGTCAATATCCAACATCTTTTTGGGTGTAAAACATCCCCAAACATCAGGCTTCCCCCCCGAACTTCAATTTCTCACTCCCCTTTTGCCCCCGTCCTCCCAAAACCCCTTTACCCATCAAGCCCGGTCTATTGACTCTCATCTCATCGCTCCAAATCACCCTTTTTTTCCCAAACTTTTCCCTTTTTCTGATTTTTTGCAAAATCAAAGTCGAAAGGCCCTTTTTAAAACCCTTTATTCCCGGCCCTCATTCCAACCTGTTAATGCATGTTGCCCCCGGGCCCTTTAATGGATGTCTGTTTTATCTCACTCTTTCGAAGCAACGACCCCCCCTCCCATGCTGGTCTGTTGCTTAGAAAACTAATAGGGCCTTTTTTGATGAGGGAGGAAAATTTTTGAACCCGAAAATTTTGGGCCCGGAGTCCCCCCCTTTGGGTTTTTGACTGGGGGTGGACAGGGTTTTATTTCATAAATTTTTCCAGCTGTCATGACCTCACATGATGTTGTTTTTTGGGAATTTTCTTTTGGGGAGACCCCCATCGATTTGGTGGGGTAAAGCGGCTTTCTTTTCTTAGGAAAAACTTCTTTTATGGGTGTCAAAACCCGTGACCTTTCCCCTTTGGGGAAACACCTAAAACGGCACTGATATATTTGGGGGAAAGTTTAAAAAACAGGTTTTATTTTGCAGTAAAACAAAGAAAAAAACCTTTTCCCCCCCCACAGGAGCCAAAAAAAAGTTAAAAAATCAGATTTCATTTAAAAAAGAAATTTTGCAGAATTTTAAACCTTTATGCTAAATAGTTTCAGGTTTAAAAATTTGTAAGAGAATAGCCAAGACCCTTTTTTCTATAAAATGATTTTGGGGGCCCCACATTTAAAACTGTAGTGGATGGTGAAAATAAAGCAAACCTGAAAATCCCCAAGTTCAAAAAAAATTTTTTTTTACCCTCTTTTTTTGGATTAAATTTAGAGCACAAAAAAACTTAAAAAAATTTGTAAATATGCAAACCCCCTGGGGGTGTTTAAAAAAAATTTCAACAAAAAAAAGTCCTGAAAAATTTTTGGTCCCCCCCCGAATTTTTTTTCCGAGAAATAGTAAATTGGTTCCCCCAAACCCGATCCTTTCATTCATACCCTTTAATTAATCTCAATTTTTTTTCAAAGGGTAGAGACACGGCCTCTTACACTAACCTTGGGGTTTTGGGGGCCCAAAACGGGTTTTTTTAAAGAAAAGGCACAACTCTCTAAAAAAATTCCCGGGGATAAAAAGGGAATTTTCCTCAGCTTTCAGTCAGTTTT
>JAODAL010072063.1:0-15271 GCA_025379985.1 Phyllomedusa bahiana
TGACAGGGGGATGAGGGGAGCATCATTACTGACAGAGGGTTTAAAGGGAACAAAAATTTTTACAGAGGGTTTGGGGGGGACATCATTACGGGACAGGAGGATGGAGGGAGCTTTCATATATTGACGGGGGAGGGGAGGGGGGCATCTTTTATTTGAGGGGGGGGGGAAAATGGGGGGAGCAAATTACTGAAAAGGGGGATGGGGGGACCCTCATTACTAAACGGGGGGGGAAATGGGGGGGAGCATCATTACTGACAGGGGGGATGAGGGGAGCAACATTACTGACAGGGGAAAGGGGGGAGCATCATTACTGACGGGGGGATGAGGGGAGCATAATTACTGACTGGGGGATGAGGGGGGGGCATAAATTACGACGGGGGATGGGGGGAAAGCTTTCATTACTGACAGGGGGATGGGGGGAGCATCATTACTGACAGGGGGATGGGGGGGAGCATCATTACTGACGGGGGAGGGGGGGAGCAACATAACTGACAGGGGGATGAGGGAGCATAATTACTGACGGGGGGGGATGAGGGGGGGGGCATCATTACGACGGGGGGATGGGGGGAGCAAAAATTACTAAACAGGGGATGGGGGTGCACATTACTGACAGGGGATGGGGGGGCGCATCATTACTGACGGGGGGATGGGGGGAGCAATTCATTACGGGGAAGGGGGGGAAAAAAATAAAAAAAGGGGGGGCCCATCATTACTGAAAAGGAGGAAAAAATCATTACAAACGGGGGGATGGGGGGAGCATCATTACTGACGGGGATGGGGGAGCATCATTACTGACAGGGGATGGGGGGAGCATCATTACTGACCGGGGGATTGGGGGAAAAATCATTACCGACGGGGGAAA
This sequence comes from Phyllomedusa bahiana, assembly GCA_025379985.1. Lineage (NCBI taxonomy): Eukaryota > Metazoa > Chordata > Amphibia > Anura > Hylidae > Phyllomedusa > Phyllomedusa bahiana. The sequence continues at coordinate 863 of JAODAL010072063.1, forward strand.
TGGGGGGAGCATCTTTTACTGCCCGGGGTTTTGAGGGAGAAATCATTACTAAACAGGGGATGGGGGAGCAAAATTCCCCGACAGGGGTTGGGGGAAAGCATCATTACTGACGGGGAGGGGGGAGCATCATTACAAACAGGGGGATGGGGGGAGCATCATTACTGACAGGGGGATGAGGGGAGCATCATTACTGACAGGGGGATGGGGGGAGCATCATTACTGACAGGGGGAGGGGGGAGCATCATTACTGACAGGGGGAGGGGGGGAGCATCATTACTGACAGGGGGGTGAGGGGACCCTCATTACGACGGGGGGATGAGGGGGGGAAATCATTACTGACGGGGGTTTGGGGGGGAGCATCTTTTAACTGAGGGGGGGATGGGGGAGCATCTTTTAACTGAAAGGGGGATGGGGGGAGCATCATTACTGACAGGGGGATGGGCGGAGCATCATTACTGACAGGGGGATGAGGGGAGCATCATTACTGACAGGGGGATGGGGGGAGCATCATTACTGACAGGGGGATGAGGGGAGCATCATTACTGACAGGGGGATGAGGGGAGCATCATTACTGACAGGGGGATGGGGGAGCATCATTACTGACAGGGGGATGAGGGGAGCATCATTACTGACAGGGGGATGGGGGGAGCATCATTAGCATGTTATATTGGGCACTATTTCTCCGTAGTCCAAGTTATTTTCTCGCACTATTGGGGAGTCGACTTTCACTGGTAGGGGCAGGTTTCGTAAAAGTTTATTTTTTTATAATTCTGGGCACTGTGGGAGCATTCCTCGTTTGGGCACTGTTTTTGGTTTTCTGGGCACCAGTATTTCAGGAGGCCACAGTCCTTAGGGCATTGATCATTCTGCCTCATGATGGGGAGGAGTGAGAATATATCCGCAGGTATGAGTGTGAGTCGGCGTCTACCGTGTCAACCCTGGACATGACCTCCACGTGTCCCTATTTTTGGAGGGACAAGTCCCTACTTTAAACCCTTGTCCCCCTCTTAGGTCTATAAATGTGTCCCTCTTTTGCATTTAAGAAACAGATTTGCGTCAATATACTGACTATTTTTAGCTTTAGAAATTATCTATTGCTTCTCGCTGTATATGCACATAACCACTTACTTTTAATAATCTCATCATTTGGAGATGCAATGCCAAACTCCTGGAATGGCTCATCTTATTGGTTATTTAAAACCCTTCCCGACATTGGGCGTATGCATACGCCCTAGCGGAAGTGGACATTCCCGCAAATGGACGAATGCATACGCCTGGCGATCGCGGCATGGAACCCAGCATAATTAAACCGCTGGCTTCATTCCCCATCACCCCCGCCGGAGTGAGCTTCCGCCGCTGGTTAAAAAAAAACATCCATTACCCGCAGCCTGTCATGGCCCAGCGAATAAATGAATTCCGTGCAGCAGGAGGAGTGAGCTCCCACTGCCTACAATGGCGAGGCACGGCACAGAGCCGCTCGCGACCGTCTCCTACGCAGACTCCCCGGATGCTGTCGAAATGCATCCGGGGTAGTCTGTTGACGCTACCACCATGCCCACAAAGCATTGGTGGCATGGTGTCACTAGTTGCCATGGGCGACCTATGCACAGCAGTAACGCTGTGCACAAAGAAAAGTTCCCCCCCCCCGCCTCTTCAAACAGCAATCTCAATGATTGCTTTTTCCCCAGTGGGGATTGCAGTTACAAAATCCCACTGGTGAGATTGTAAAAAAATGTGAAAAAGTAAAAAAAAAAAAAGTAAAAAAAAGTAAAACATTGAACACAAAAAATAAAAAATGTAAAAACACGTACACTGCCCCTTATCCCATTTTTTTCCTTTACAAACTCCAATCACCCAAAAAAGATCAAAAATATATAAAGTACCCATATTTGGTATCGCCGCGTGCTAACGACCTACCCTAGTAAAATCTGTCATGTTAATTAGACCCTACGGTGAACGCGTAAAAAACAAAAACAAAAAACAGGTCACAGAATTTGCTATTTTTTGTGCATCCTGCAGCATCATTAAATGGAATAAAAAGCGATCAAAAAACTCAAATAAACGCCAAAGTTGTACCAATTAAAAACTCAGTTCATCCCGGCAAAAAAAAAGTCCTTACACATCTACAGTATAACGGAAAAAATAAAAAAGTTATGGGCTCCTCAAGAAGGACAGGTGATGCATAAAATATTATTTAACACAATAAAAACATCTTTTTTTTTTTTAAAGTGCTTCCAAATTAAACAAAAATATATAAATAAGTATCGCCGTAAATCAGTAATCGACCCATGATAGTAAAGCAAACTGGCATGGATACTGCACGGTGAGCGCTGTTAAAAATAAAAAATAAAAAACACTACTAGGAAAATGTAGTAATTTTCTTCACCCAGCCTTCCAAAAAACGATTTAAAACTGATCAAAAATCTTGTACCCCCCAAAAAATGATACCCAAATTAAAACGTCAACTCATCTCCGCAAAAACAAGCCCCATACACAGCTCCGTAACAAAAAATAAAAAAGCTTTATGCTCTCAGACTATTGCGAGCAAAACGTAGTTTTCTCCTTTTAGAATAAAAAAAAAGTGTTTTTTTTGGTAAAATGCAAAACAAAAAAAACAATAACAAATTTGGGTATAGGCTGTAATCGTATCGACCTCTGATTAACACTACCAGTCACTATACTGCAATGGTGAACCGCTGTAAAAAATTAAAATAAAAAACACTACAGGAATGTTGTATATTGTTTTCAAAATGGTCTCACAAACCTTAATAATCAAGTGATCAAAGCGGCATATGCCCCCTACCAAAAATATCATATGGTAACTAGATAAAAACGTCAACTCAATCCACAAAAAACAAGCCCATAATCAGTCACCGTATACTGAAAACTGAAAATTTATTGCTATCAGAACATTAAAACATAAAACAAAACCACAATTTTTTTATAGACCTATTTCCTATTGTAAAAGTAAAAACATAAAAAAACTATATAAAAATCCTATAACATTGCAATTGTACCGACCCCCATAGTAAAAGATAATCCTATCGATTTATTTACTGCACGGGCGAACGCTGTAAAATTGAAGCCCAAAAAACAATGGTGAATTGCGTTTTCCCCTCATTTATATACCCAATGCAAAAAAAAATAATTTGGAACACCTGTGCAAACCCATAAATGCACAATACACCTCTAGATGAGAACTATGAGGCGTGCTTGAATCCAAAAATGGAAACTTCAGGAAGGATTCACCTGTTATGTACTTTTGTGGGGCTTTGTAATATGCGACATGGCCCACACCAAATCTGGCGTTCCAAAAGCCAATTAACACTTCCCTCCCTTATAACGCCCTGCATGCGCCCAAACAGCAGATTACACCCACATGTAGGGTACTTGCCGAACTTGGAAGATATTGCAAAACAGTTTGGGTCTTTTTTTATTACTCAGGAATGCCTTGTAAAAAGTAAACAATTTCAGCTAAAATTGCAGATTATTGAAAAAAAAAATTATTTCATTTCACAGGCACCTAACGCAAAAAATTTTGGTGGAAACACCTGTGGTACGTATATACTCCACTACAACCCCTGTAAAATTCCTTAAGGGTGTAATTCCAATATGGGGTCTTTTTAGGGGTAGTTTATTAAGTTTTTAGCACCTTGAGGTGTCCGCAAACCAGAAATGGCGGCCTAAATAAAATCGTAAAGAAAAATGAGCGCCCAGAGTCCAGTAGGGTTGCTCCTCCTCCTCCTAATTCTAGGGCTTGTGGTTGACGCAAATAGTGCACTAGGGCCACTTGTGGGATATCATCCCTGAAAATGGCAGAATCTGGGGGAATCAGTATTAAGTTTGCATTTCCCTGATCCATTACCGTATTCTTGTGAATATAATGTATAAAAATTGAAATCCTGCAAAAAAAAAGTGAAATTTTGAAATTTCCACTTCCACTTTTGCTTTAATTCCTTGTGAAACACCTAATGGGTTAAAAAACTTTCTAAATTCTGTTTTTAATACATTAAGGGTTTTAGTATTCATAGATTGAGGTCCTTTATGGGGGTATCTAACATACAGGTCAATCAAGTCACGTTTAGAACATGGTGACTGGTCCCTAAATAAATGTATATTGCAATTTTCTTGAAAATTTAAAAATACTACTAAATTTCTAAGCCCCTTAATGTCGTAAAAAAAAAAAAAGAACATTTATACAAAATGATGCCAAACTACAGAAAAAAAACAGTACATATGGTAGATGCTAGTTATAAACTACTTAATCAGTGGAACTATCTATCTGACCTTACGCAGAAATTATGAAAGTTGAAATTGGTACATTTTTTCAAATTTTCACGTGATACTCTTTGGATATTTTTCCCACAATAAACAACATTTTTTGGACCAAAATTTCGTACTATCTTAAAAGCACAATTGTGTCCAAAAAAAACCCCCAAACTCTGAATCACATTTAAAAGGTTTAAAGGGGTCAAAAAGTTTTTCTCACATAATGACACCGGGCAGATTTTTAAAAATTGGGGGTCACTCCCGAGAGGGCCAAAAATGGCTCCGGCGGGAAGGGGTTAAAAAACTGGCCTGAAAGTTCTGGGGGTGGTTAAGGCGATCCTTTTGTGTTTGATGTTATTGGGGGTGGGTTTTAAGGGGTTTCCGTGTGAAAGTCATTTGTTTGGGTGTGGTTGAGGGGTGTCCCCTTTTTGATGTCATGGGGTTTTGGGGCCCGGGGGTTTAAGGGGTGTTCCTGGGGTGAAAGCAGTGTTTTTCTTGTGGGTTTGAGGCGTGTCCCATGTGATGTCATGTATTTGGGTGTGGGGGGAGAGGCGTGTCCTTTTGATGTCATGTGTTTGGGGCCCCGGTTAGAGGGGTGTCCTGGGTGAAATTTATGGGGTTTGGGTTGGTTTGAAGGGTGCCCGGTATTATTAAAATTTTGTGGGTGTGGTTAGAGACTTTTCCTTGTGATGTTTAAAATATTTGGTGTGGCTGGAAAGGGGTGGCCGGTGGGATTTCATGTATTTTTTGGGGGTATTAGAGGCGGTCCTGGTGGATTCATGTTTTGGGTGGGGGTTAAGGCGGGCCCCGGTGTGATGTCAGTGTTTTGGGGGTGGGTTAAGAGCTGTCCTGTGTGATGCATTTGTTTGGGTGTGGTTAGAGGGGTGTCCTGGTGGAGGTCTTGTGTTTTTGGGGGTGGGTTTGATGCTGGGCCCCGTTTTGATGTCAAAGTGTCCTGGGTGTGGTTATAAAAAAGTGTGTCCCCGGGGTGAAAGTCCCCGTTTTTGGGGGGTGGTTTGAGGGTTTTCCTGTATGTGTCATGTGTTTTGGGGGGGGTTTTAAAGGGGTTTCTGTGTGATGTCAGTGGGTTTTTCTGGGGGTTAGAGGCGTGGCCCCCCGTGATGTCCAAGTGTTTTGGGGTGGGTTTAAAGGCCCTGCCCTGTGTGAGTCCCCGTTTGGGGGTGGTTAGAGGCGTGCCCTTTTAAGAAAGTATTTTTTTTGGGGGTGGTTTGAGGGGTGCCTGGTGTGAAATCGTGTTTTTTGGGATTGTTTAAAGGGGTGTCCTGTGTGATGTCATGTGTTTGGGGGTGGTTTTGAGGCCTGTTTTTGGGTTGATGTCAAGTGTTTTTGGGGTGGGTTAAGGGGGCTGCCCCGGGGATGTCCCCCCCCCCCCCCCTGTGTTTCTCTGGGGGTTAAAAGGGGTGCCCTGTTGAATCCCCTGGGTTTTTTTTGGGGGTTTTGGGTTTTTGGCGTGTCCTGTGTGATTTTTATGTGTTTGGGTGTGGTTAAAGGGGTGTCCTGGTGGATGGTCCAAAAAGTTTGGGTGGGGGTAAGGCGTGTCCAGGGGGTTTAGTCATGTGTTTTTTGGGGGGGTTTTTGAGGCGTGTCCTGGTGTTTATGTCGTGTTTGGGTGTGGTTAGAGGGTGTCCTGGTGTGATTCAGGTTTTTTGGGGGTGGTTAGAAGGGGTTCCCCGAAAGTTAAATTTTATTTTTTTGGGTGTGGTTAGAGGAATGTCCAAAGTGTGGGCATGTGTTTTGGGGGGGGGTTAAAAGGCGTTCCGATGTGATTCATGTGTATTGGGGGTGGTTTGAGGGCCCTGTCCTGATGTGATGTCATGTGGGTTTTGGGGGGGGTTAAGGGGTGGCCGGGATGTCATGTGTTTTTTGGGTTTTGGGTTTGAGGCGTTTCCGATTTTGATGCAAGGGGTTTGGGTGTGGGTTTGAGCCGTGCCTGGTGTGATGTCGTGTGTTTGGGTGGATAAGGTTGGGCCTGGTTGTCGTGTTTTTTGGGGTGGTGTTAGAGCCGTGTCCTGGTGTGAAAAACGTGTGTTTTGGGGGTTAAGGGGTCGTGTTTCCCGTGTGATTCGGTTTTTTTCCCCTGTGGTTAAAAGGCGGGGTCCCCGGTGTTGATTTTTCCCTAAAGGGAAAAGGGTGTGGTTAGAGGGGTGTCCCCGGTGGGGGTCCCCTATGGGATGGGTGTGGTTTGAGGCGTGTCCTGGTGGATGTCCCCTTTTGTTTGGGTGTGGTTAAAGGCCCTGTTCCCCGTGTGAATGGGCATGGTTTTTTTGGGGGGTGGTTTGAGGAAATGTTTCCCTTTTGATTTCATGTTTTCTTGGTGTGGTTAGAGGCGTGCCCCGGGGTATGTCAAGGGGTTTCTTTTTGTGGTTAAGGCGTGTCCTGGTGTGATGTCCCTGTGTTTCCCCTGTGGTTTTGAAAGGGGTGTCCCCCGGTGTGAATCATTTTTTTTGGGTTGGAAAAGGGGTGGCCCCGGGGTGATGTCAAAGTTTTTTTTCTCTGTGGTTTGAGGCGTGGGCCCGGTGGGATGTCATGTTTTGGGGGGGTGGGTTTTAAAGGGGGTTCCGGTGATTTCATGTTTGCTCTTTTGGTTTTAAAGGGGTGTCCTGGTGTGATGTCATGTGTTGGGTGTGGGTTTAAGGGGGTCCCCGTGTGATGTCCCCTGTGTTTGGGGTTTTGGTTTTAAGGGGTGTATTGGTGTATGTCCATTTGTTTTTGGGGGTGGGGTTTGGGCATGTCCTGGTGTTGTCATGTGTTGGGGTGGTTAGAGGCCCTGTTTTTTTTAATGTGGGTTGCCCGTTTTGGGGGTGGTTAGAGGGTGTCCAGGTGTGATGTCCCTGTGTTTTGGGGGTGGGGTTTGAGGGGTGTTCTGGGTTGAATTTATGTGTTTTGGGTGCGGTTTGAGGCGTGTCCTGGGGGTATGTGGGTGTGTTTGGGTGCGGTTAGAGGCGTTCCCCGGGTGATGTGCTGGTTTTTTGGGGGTGGTTTTAAAGGGGTTTCCTGGGTTTTTGTCATGTGTTTTCTTCTGTGGTTTAAAGGGGTTTTCCAGGGTGTGGCATGTGTTTGGGTGTTTGGGTTTGTTGTGGGTTTTGGTGTGAATTTATGTGTTTTTGGGGGTTTTGGGAAAAGGCGTGTCCCCGTGTGATGTTTGTGTTTGGGTGGGGTTTGAGGCGTGTCCCCCGTGTGGGTGTCGTGTTTTTGGGGGTGGTTTGAGGGGTGTCCCCGGTGTGATGTCGTGTTTTGGGGTGGTTGAGGGGTGTCCCCCTTTGGGTGTCCCCTGTGTTTGGGTGTGGTTAGAGGCGTGTCCCCCCTTTTGTTTCCCTGTATTTGGGGGGGGGTTAAGGGGATCCCTGGTGTAGTCATGGGGTGTGGGTGGGTTTTAAAACGGTTTCCCGTGTGAAAGTCCCCTGGGGTTTTTGGTTTTGGGTTTGAGGGGTGTCCTGGGGTGATGTCATTTGGGTTTGGGGGTGGTTAAGGGGGTGCCCCGTGTGTTGTCCATTTGGGTTTGTTAAAAGGGGTGTGCCCTTTTTTTGTCCCCTGTGTTTTTGGGGGTGTTTTTGAGGCGTGTCCCCGTGTGTTTTCATTTGTTTTTGGGGGTGGTTAGAAAGGGGTTTCCCCGGTTTGATGTCATTTTTTTGGGTGTTTGGGTTAGAGGCGTGTCCTGTGTGTTGTCATATGTTTGGGTGAAGTTAGAGGCGTGTCCGGGGTTTTGGGCTTTTGGTTTTGGGTTTTTTTTAGAGGCGTGTCCCGTGTGATTCAAGTGTTTTTGGGTTTGGTTAGAGGGGTGTCCCGTGTGAAAGTCATGTGTTTGGGGGGTTTTGAGGGTGCCTGTGTGAAAGTCATGTGTTTGGGGGTTTGGGTTTGAGGTGTGTAATTGGGTGGGTGGGCATGTTTTTGGGGGTGGTTTTTGAGGGGTGTCTCTTTTGTTTCATGTGTTTGGGTTTTGGGTTTTTGAGGGGTGGTTTTTTGGTTTCATGTCATGTGTTTGGGTGGGTTAGAGGCCCTGTCCTGGGGTTTTATGTCATGTTTTTTGGGTGTGGGTTTGAGGCGTGTCCTGGGTGATGTTCCCTGTGTTTTGGGGGGTTTGAGGCGTTTTCCCCGTGTGATGGGCGGTGTTTTGGGGGGTGGTTAGAGTTTGTTTCCTGTGTGATTCATGTGTTTGGGGGGGGGTTAGAAATCTTCCGGGGTGATGTCATTGTTTCCTGTGGTTTGAGGGGGTGTCCTGGTTTTGATTCATATGTAAGGGGGGGGGTTTGAGGGGGGTCCGTGTGATGTCGTGTTTTGGGGGTGGTTAGAGGGCCCTGTCCTTTTGGGTTTTGGGGGTTTGGGGGTGGGGTTAGAGGGGGGCGTTTTCCTTGTGGGGTTTTGTGTTTTGGGGTTTTGGTTTTAAAGGGTGCCTGTGTGACGTCGTGTTTGGGGGGTGGTTTGAGGGGTGTCCTTGTGATGTAAAGTGTTTTGGTTTTGGTTTTGAAAGGGGTGCCCCGTGTGGGTGTCATGTGTTTTGGGGGGTGGGTTTGAGGGTGCCCCCGTGTGGGTGTCATGTTTTGGGTGTGGGGCGAAAGGGGTGTCCTGTGGAAGTATGTTTTTGGGGGGTGGGTTTGAAAGGGGTGTCCTGTTTGATGTCATGTTTTGGGGGTGGTTTGGGCGTGTCCTGTGTGTTGGGCGTGGTTGGGTGGGGTTTGGAAAGGCCCTGTTCCCCGTTTTGGGTTTCCCTGTGTTTTGGGGGGTGGTTTTGAAAAAGGGTGTTCCTGGTGTGATGTCATGTGTTTTTTGGGGGTGGTTTGAAAGGGGTGTCCTGTGTGTTTTTCATGGGTTTTTTCCCCTTGGTTAAAAGGCGGGCCAGGTGTGATGGGGGCATGTGTTTTTGGGTTGGTTAGAAAGGGGTGTCCGTTGAAGTCATGTGTTTGGTTGTGGTTAGAGGCTTTTTCTGGGGTGATGTCCAAAGGGTTTTTGGGGGTGGTTAGAGGCGTGTTTTTTGGTTGATTTTCAAAGGGGTCCCGGGTGGGGGTTAAAAGGCCTTCCTGGTGGATGGCCGTGTTTTGGGGGGTGGGTTTAAAGGGGTTTCCCGGGTGATGTTTATGGTTCGGGGGGTGGGTTTGAGGCCCTGGGCCTGGGGTGAGGTCATGTGTATGGGTGGGGGTTTTTAGGAGTGTCCTGGTGTGATGTCAATGTGTTTCTCTTGGGTTTAAAAGGGTGTCCAGGGTGAAGTTTTTGTGTTTGGGGTTTTGGGGTTTAAGGGGTTGGGCAAGGTGTGTGTCATGGTTTTTGGGGGGGTTTAAACTGTCCTGTTGGGGTCATGTGTTTGGGGGTTTTGGTTTTGAGCGTGGGCCTGGTGTGATGTCATTTGTTTTGGGTTTTGGTTAGAGGCGTGCCTTGTGTTGTCATATATTTTTGGGGGTTAGGGCGTGTGCCTTTTGTGTTTCCCTGTGGTTTTGGGGGTGGTTTAAGGGGTGTCCCCGTGTGGGTTGGGCATGTGTTTGGGGTTTTGGGTTTGAGGTTGTAATTTGGGGTGATGTCCCTTTTGTCCCGGGGGTGGTTAGAGGCATGTTCTGGTGTGGGGGTCATGTGTTTTTGGGGGTGGTTAGAGGCGGTTTTTTTGGGTGATGTCCCTGTGTTTTGGGGGTGGGTTTTGAAGGGGGGTTGTCCTTGTGGGTTTCATGTGTTTCCCTGTGGTTTGAGGGGTTCCCCGGTGTGGGTGGGAATTTTTTGGGTGGGGTTTAAAGGGGTGTTTTGGGGTGATGTCATGGGGTTTTTGGGGGTGGTTTTGGGCGTGTTCCTGGTGTGAAAGTTTAGGGGTTTGGGGGTGGTTTGAGGGGTGTTCTGGTGTTGGGTGTCCCTGTGTTTGGGGGCGGGGTAAGAGGCTGTTCTGGTGTGTTTTCTGTGTCTGGGGGTGGGTTTGAGGGGTGTCCCCGGGAAAGGGGGCTGTGTTTGGGTGTGGTTTAAAGGGGTGTTTGGGAAAAACCCCTTTTTTTCTCTGTGGTTAGAGGGGTGTCCTGTGGGATGCATTTCTCTGTGGGTTTAGAGGCGTGTCCTGGGGGTGAAAAGGGCATAATTTTTTGGGGGTGGTTTGAGGGTGTCCGTTGTGATGTCATGTGTTTTTTTGGGGGGATTAGAGGCGGGGCCTGGTGTGGGGCTGTTTTGGGTTTCGGTTAGAGCGTGTCCCGGGGTGATGTCATGGGGTTTGGGGGGTGGGGGTTTGAGGCGTGTCCCCGTGTGATGTCATTTGTTTTGGGTTTTTGGGTTTGAGGCGTGTCCCCGGGTGATTTTGGGTGTGTTTGGGGGGTGGTTTTTAAGGGGTTTTTCTTGGGTGTGATGTCATGTGTTTTTTTCTGTGGTTAGAGGGGTGTCCCGGGTGATGTCATTTTTTTGGGTGTGGTTTGAGGCGTGTTCATGGGTGATTTTTTCCCTGTGTTTGGGGGTGGTTAAGGCGTGTCCTGTTATATCATGTGTTTGGGGGTGGTTTGAGGGGTTTTCCCCGTGTGATGTCATGTTTTTCTCTGTGGTTGAGGGGTGTCCTGGGTAAAGTCATATGTTTTGGGGGTGGGTTTGAGTGTGTCCCCCGTTTTTTGGGGTCATGTGTTTGGGTGTGATTAGAGGGGTGTTTCCCGGTTTTGAAGTGCGGTTTTTTGGGGTTTTTGGGTTTGAGGCGTGTCCGGTGTGATTTCATTTGGGTTTGGGGGTGGTTAAAAGGCGTGTCCTGTTGTGTCCCTTTGTTTGGGGGTGGTTTTGAAAGGGGTTTTTCCCCGGGTGATTCAAGTTTTTTGGGGGTGGGTTTGAGGCTGTTTTTGGGGGTGATGTCACGTGTTTTTCTCTGTGGTTTTGAGGCCCTGTTTTTGGGGTGATTCCCCCTTTTTTTTGGGTCGGTTTGAGGGGTGTCCCCGGTTGTTTTTGCTGTTTCTGGGTGTGGTTAGAGGGGTGTCCTGGTGGGGAAAGTTTATGTGTTTTGGGGGGTTTTTTTAGAGGCATGTCCCTTGTGGGTGCATGTGTTTGGGGGGGTTAGAGGCATGTCCTTGTGATGTCATGTTTTTGGGTGTGGTTAGAGGCTGTCCGGGGGTGAGTCATGTTTTTTGGGGTGGTTTGAGGCGTGTCCCCGGTTTTGGGGTCATGTGTTTTGGGGGTGGTTTTTGGGCGTGTTTTTGGTGTGAAAGTCAAAGTTTTGGGTGTGGGTTTGAGGGGGTGTCCCCGTGTGATGTCAAAGTGTTTTGGGGGTTGGGGTTGGGGATGTGTCCCCGGGGGTTATGTCATGTGTTTTTGTGTGGTTAGAAAGGGGTGTCCTGGGGTGATGACAAAGTGTTTTTGGTTGGTTAGAGGGGTGTTTCCCGGTGTGGGAATGCTGTGCTTCTTTTGTGGTTTGAGGGTGTCCTGGGGGATGTCCCTGTGTTTTCTCTTTGGGTTTTTAAGGGGTGTCCCCGTGTGATGGGCATGGTTTGGGTGTGGTTAAAAGGGGGTGTCCCCGTGTGATGTCAAATTTTTGGTTTTGGGGGTTTGAGGCGGCCGGGGGGATGTCATGTTTTTGGGTGTGGTTAGAGGCGTGTCCCCGGTGGGGTGTCATGTTTTTTTGGGGGTGGTTAAGGGGGTCCCGTGTGATGTCATTGTTTGGGTGTGGTTTTGAGGCATGGGCCTTGTGAAAGTCATGTGTTTTTTTGGGGTGGGGTTTGAGGCGTTCCTGTGTTATTCAGGGGGTTTTTGGGGGGGGTTTGAGGGGTGTTTCTGGTGCGATGGTTTATTGTTTCCTCGTGGGTTTGAGGGGTCCCTCTTTTCAATCTCTAAAAGGGTTTGGGGGGTAGCCTGGAGTACCTGGGTAGGGATAAAACTAAAAGGCATTTAAAAAAAAGAAATTAACAAAACGAATGAACATTAAAAACTAAAGTAAAAATATAGTGCCAGGAAAGAAAGAAAGGGTTTTAGGGGTAAATAAAAATTGAATAAATAAAAATACAAGAAAAATTTTTAGTGGGAATGAACAAAATTTTATCAAGAAAAAAAAAAGGGAGGGGCCTAGCACTTTACCTTTGCATGAAAAGGCCCGTAATGAACATGAAAAATTTTAAAGGGAAATTTTGAGTGAAATGAAAATAAATTCCATAGAGACCGATTCCTAGCACGTTCCTTTCATGATAGGGGGGAATGAACACTCCACCTAAACAATGCCCAAACAACGTCTAGAACCCGTCTCTATGGAAAAGTGTTCAATTCACTCTAAACTGCCCCATAAATTCCCCCTTTTATTCCCCACCAAACATGCACAGGGGAAGTGCTAAACACCTTTTTTTCTATGGCAAGGTGTTCATTTTAAATTAAAACTCACTTTTAAATTTTAAATTTTTTCAATTGTTATTTAGCTCTTTAAAACCCCTTTTTTAACCTCTCCTTTTCTCTTTATTACCCTTTGTTTAAAAATGTTTTATTCTTTTTGTTCATTCTTTTTATTCCTGTCCCTTTTTGGGAAATAAAGACCCCCTGTGTGTTACCCCCCCAGGGGACACGGTGGGGTGCCTATACTCATACTCAGATCCAGTGACCCGTGTCCCCCTCACATTGCTCATCTCTGCAGATCAGGTTGTCACCCTGCACTAACCTGGAGCCTTTTAGTTTTTCACAACATTTTTATTTTATTATCACTTTTTACAAAAAATGTCACAATTTCGCAAAGCGCTGCAGCTACGAAAACCCCAAATCTGCGCTGTGGGGGCTGCGCCGCTGCCTGCGGTCTAACGCCTCCTGTTAATATAATGTCCTTGCACAGCAGCCAGTGATTGGGATGTCAGAGCCCTATCATTTGGCATTGGGCCCGGCCGCTGGAGTATAATCTCCCGCACACACGGTGCTCAGGTCAGGACTTGTGGTTTGTGAATGAAATAGCAGGAGCTGGAAATAGTCCAAACCCCGAGACTGCCCTCCCGCGCCACTCTGCTGCACAAACACATCCGTGACCACAAGATTTACTCTACACACTTCCTGGTCAGCTCTGATTGGCTGAGAGGGGTGTTTATGTAAATCTGTCATCCTGCTGTCAGACAGCAGCCTGCTATATATATCAGGTGTCCTTATACACAGCACAGGGGGCGGACGAGCCGCCCGGGGTCCTTATACACAGCACAGGGGGCGGACGAGCCGCCCGGGGTCGTTATACACAGCACAGGCTGCGGACGAGCCGCCGGGGTCCTCATACACAGCAAAGGGGGTGGACGAGCCGCCCGGGGTCCTTATACACAGCACAGGGGGCTGACGAGCCGCCCGGGGTCCTTATACACAGCACAGGGTGCGGACGAGCCGCCCGGGGTCGTTATACACAGCACGGGGGGTGGACGAGCCGCCGGGGTCCTTATACACAGCACAGGGGGTGGACGAGCGCCCGGGTCCTTATACACAGCACAGGGGTGCGGACGAGCCGCCCGGGGTCGTTATCCCCCGACCGGGGGGTTGAGGTGCCGCCGGGGTCCTTATACACAGCACAGGGGGTGGACGAGCCGCCCGGGGTCCTTATACACAGCACAGGCGGCTGACGAGCCGCCCGGGGTCCTTATACACAGCACAGGGGGTGGACGAGCCGCCCGGGGTCCTTATACACAGCACAGGGGGAGGACGAGCCGCCCGGGTTCCTTATACACAGCACAGGAGGTGGACGAGCCGCCCGGGGTCCTTATACACAGCACAGGTGGTGGACGAGCCGCCCGGGGTCCTTATACACAGCACAGGGGGCTGACGAGCCGCCTGGGGTCCTTATACACAGCACAGGGGGTGGACGAGCCGCCCGGGGTCCTTATACACAGCACAGGGGGTGGACGAGCCGCCGGGGTCCTCATACACAGCAAAGGGGTGGACAGCCGCCCGGGGTCCTTATACACAGCACAGGGGGCTGACGAGCCGCCCGGGGTCCTTATACACAGCACAGGGGGTGGACGAGCCGCCCGGGGTCCTTATACACAGCACAGGGGGGTCTATCAGCTGTGCTTATATACGATATGGGGGGGTACACAGGCTCTGCAGACTGTATATTACCTCCATACAGTGACCATATAGCAGTAGACACCAGTGTACACAGGCTCTGCAGACTGTATATTACCCCATACAGTGACCATATAGTGGTAACACCATGTAACAGCTCTGCACTGTTTTTAAAAT
>JAODAL010072064.1:0-15270 GCA_025379985.1 Phyllomedusa bahiana
AATTTTTAAAAATAAAATGTTAAAACCTAAACAACAAAAAGGAAGGGGACACAGCAAATAAGAGGTTTCTCTGTCAGAAATGAAAATTTTCGCGGGCCTGTGTGGCCACGGGCAGAGCGCACGTCCTTTCCCATGGAACCTGGAGACATGAGGTGAAACAGGAAACCCCGTTCAAGTAAACGAGGTCATGTGATTTTTTCCCCAATCGCAACCCAACACACCCACATGACGTCGCACACCATCTCCCCCTGCTCTTTTTTTAAATATGATTTGTGCCCCAAAATTAAGAAGCGCCAAAAAGGCGCGATCTAATAGATGTGCTAGTTTTTAAAACCTTAATTATCGAATGATCTGGAAATTTTCCGATCACCAAAAAACCTTGCCGATTTAAACTTTGTCATAAAAATCGTCAACATAGTACTTAGCAATGCTGCGATGAATCACCCGTTCATCCAAGGGACTCGAAAGTCCTTTTCCTACCCAAAAAGGAGCTTCCAGGAGATCCCGGGAGCCCCGGGATTTTGTCAATTTCCATATAGTTCCGATGTGGGTCTGAAGGCGAGTTTGAGAAAGCGGAGGAGTCTCTCCGAAACTCGCTGCTTGATTGCACGGACTGCCCGCTCCCCACTCCTAGGGAACTCTTGTTGGGCTGGGAAAACACTTTGGGTTCATGGACGGAACGAAAATAATCGCAGCATTGCTAAGTACCCCTTACTTATATAGTAGATAAATGCAGACTAATTGAGGGTTTTAAAAAAAGTTAACAATACTTTTTGTAAAGTTTTTAAAAAAAAAAGAAGCCCTTTCTATATTACGGGGTTCACAAACTGTAATGGGGAGTTGGAAATTTTTGCAAGTGGGGGAGGGGGGCAACACCTGGATAGTACGGAAGGATAGAAAAAGTGTTTCATTCACTGATACTAAACTTTTATTTTTTTTTTAAAAAAGGGGGAGAATTTTAAACACAAAAGGGTAAAATTAGAAAAAAAAAAAAAAAAAGTTTTCATTTATGAAGTGCTACACTTTATTTTATAAAATAAAAAGATCCCCCCCTCCCTCCCCAACCTTTTTGGGCAGTGTTTCTCAACTCCATCCTCAGGACCCCCAACGGTCATTTTTTTAGGATCTCCAAAATGCACTGCCATAATTATATCACCCAGAGGCGTAACTTGAAGCCTGGGCCCTAGTGCAAAAAGTGAAAGGGCCCCCCCCAATTTCCATGCCATTTACAATTCGGTGCCCTTATGAGGTAAACGCTTTCGGGCCCCCTCAGGTGCAAAAGGGACTCACCCCCGTTCTACGCCCCCGTATCACCCCTGCAATGTTGAGGAAAGCCAGAAAACATGACCCGTTGGTGGGTCCCGAGGACTGAAGTTGAGAAACACTGCTTTATGGTATGTTCAAACGGCTTTTTTGGACTCCGATTTTTTCAGCGCTCAAAAATGCATCAAAAAAATCGCCAAAAACTGGCGTCTTCGCAAGAGGTTTTAGAACGTGTTTCACACGAAAGCGCTTTGGGACAGGGTTGTGCAACACGGTTTTCAACCCCTTTCCAAATTAATAGCCAGGAGAAAAAAAATTTGTGGGCTAAAAATGCGCTGAGAAACACGTCCAAATACGCGCAAAGGTTTTGGACGAAGCTTTGAAGCTCTCCATCGATTCCTATGGGGATTTTCAGTGCAGAAAACGCTTCAGAAACGGACGTGGCGCTTTTCTTTTTTCAAAGCCCAAAACCATTTCCAAAGAAGCATTTAAAACGCTGCATAGCGCAAACGTCGTCCTTGTGATATTACAGCAAATGAAATAACTGTGTGAGGCGTTTTGGAGGCTTTTTTGATAATGCGTTTTTGGGAGCGGAAACAACCGAGTGAACATAAACCTATTTCTATATATGTTTATTTTTTCCCCCCCTATAGAGCAATTCTAGGAAACACGTATGTGAAAATGATTCTACTTTGGAAACCTTTCCGTAATCCATCAGATACAAAGCTCGGAAGCACAGACCCCGCACAGCCGAGACGTCCGCTGTCGGTTATTATAACGCCCACCATCATCAATCTAGATTACACACTTGGATAATCCCAGGTAATCTACACAGCTGCCACAGTGCTGCCACCACGAGACCGGCCAACATCAGGCAGGACACACGGAAAACAGAATACGAAGAATATTTCAAGCTGCCAACCCGACGCTGCACGGAAACACCTGCCATCTAACAGCATGAATGCCATCAAGCACCCGGGCACAGCGCCACGCGATCCACATCCAATATCTTCAAGGATCCTCAACGACTCGAGCAACAAGACCATTCGTTACGATACGAGAAAAGCCACAAAAATACCCGCATTAGCAGCGGTGATAAATGGGAGCGTGTTTCTATTATATGGTCTGCAGGGGCAGTATTGTATTAGCTATATTCTTATATAGTAGCAACAGAATTGTAGTAGCTATATTACTCTATATAGGGACAGTAAATTATAATAGTTGTTATATTCTCTTGTACATGTAGGAGGCAGTAATTATAGTAGTTATAATTCTTGGACATCAGAGCAGTATATAGTAGTTATATTCTGTCACATAGGGGCAGATATTATAGTAGCTATATTCTTGTACATAGGAGCCGTAATTACTAAGTAGTTATATTCTTGTACCTAGGAGCCGATTTATAGTAGTTACGTATTCTTGTACATTCTGAGGCAGTAATTATATAGTTATATTCTTATGTACACAGAGGGCAGTTATTAAAGTGGTTATATTTTTGTATTATAGGGGCAGTATTATAGTAATTATATTTCTTGTACATAGGGGCAGTAATTATAGTAGTATATTCTTGAACATAGGGGCTCAGATTATAGTAGGTTGATATTCTTGTACATAGGCGGGCAGATCATAGTAGTATATTCTTGTTCATCTAGCAGTATAATAGTAGTTATTATTCTTGTACATAGGGGCTCTAGTATTATATTAGTTATATTCTTGTACATATGGGGCAGTAATTATAGTGGTTATAATTTTGTATATAGGTGGGCAGTATTATAGTATTTATATTCTTGTACATCTGAGGGCAGTACTTATAGTAGTAAAATATTCTTGTACATAATGGCAGTATTATAGTAGTTAGTAATTCTTGACATAGGCAGTAATATAGTAGTTATACTTCTTGTACATAGATGGGCATTATTAATAGATAGTTATATTCTTGTACTTCTGAGTGCAGTATTATAGTAGTTATATTCTTGTACATAGGGGGCAGTAATTATAGTAGTTATATTCTTGTACATAGGGGGCAGAATTATAGTAGTTATATTCTTGTACATAGGGGGCAGTATTATAGTAGTTATATTCTTACATGTAGGGGGCAATTTTATTGTGTAAACAAACAGGGATACAATCAAAACAATAATGCCATCAGTAAAAACAAAAATTCAATACATTATAATCAAACTAAAAAAACTGGACAGTTAAAATTCAATAAAGAGAGTCCAAACCTGTTGATGAAATCTAAGAAACAGAACACAAAGCTAACAAAGAAATGTATCACATTTATCTAACCTAGTGACATATATTTTTCTCCTTCATTTCTCACTCTCCTGGTTCTTCCTAACCTCTATGCTCATTGATCTGGGTTACCAATGGTCATAGGTCATAATCATACCAGCTTCCTCCCAACCAGCTCTATCTCCGATGTCTGAATCTGACTGGTGGGGCTTCCTTCTCTTGGGGGGGGGGGGGGGGAACATTCTCCGGGTCCCCATCATACTCCTCTATTTGCCTTCGTTCCCGTTCTAGCTCTGCCTCAGCGTCCTCCTCAGACAGGAACCACTTACTCACCTGTTGGAGAGCACCATCGCGCCGCGTCACCCTTATTCGACCTCTATCCCCGCCAGATCGTTTGGAACAAGAGTCCATCTTCCTCAGTTTTCAGGTGGAATTATGCTTTTCCTCTAACTTTGTTTGTCCCTCTTCCTCTCTGACGTTAGATGTTGGGCCTGGAGTAGAGCTGCTACCTGGGTGCTGTCCAACCTGCTCTGCCACCCTCCATCGCTCCCCTCTCTGACCCCTGCCTGTGAGTTGGATCCTGGGCTGGTTATTACCTGTTGTCAGGCAGTGGTTTGGTCTGGGTCAACAAGGCCACCTCCTCCATGGTCAATCTGCCCCCTCCAGTAAGCCCTGATCAGTGGAGTGCCCAGCGATGTTACGTTCCAGCGTTTGTGGGCAATCTCTATGGGCATGACCGATCTCGCCACACAGGTTACATTTCACCACGGAGCACACGCTCGCTATATGCCCAGGTCTTCCACACTTGAAACATTTCCAGGGCTGACAGGGTAGAAGCAGACGCCCTTTACTCCCAGCCGACTGAAAGGAGTTGGGGCAGATTGAGAGTGGGATGGATGATAATGTCTCCTTGACGCAGCATAAACTCAGGACCTAGCCACCCTCCAGTCCAGACTCCATCCTCGACCCCCTGGTTCTTAGGAGGTTCAGAGACAGTGGTCACGAGTGTCACTCCTGAGACCAGAGCACAATGTCCGGGTAGGGGACGGCTTCATTCCAGAACATATGGTACGTTCACTGTGTCTGGCCCTAGAGATGGTGATGAAGCTGGAACTTGTCCCCCAGCCCTCCTTTGTCCCTGAAACCTGGTGAATGCAAGGACCAGAACCGTTCCCAGGTCCGACATGAGCTTGAGAAGCTCAACATCAAAGCTCCTGCCTGTCAGAAAGATTAATCACGCCAGGATTCTACTAGGCAGGAAGCCCATTGTGTCCACACAATTTCGGTCACTCGCACAATAAACCTCCTACTGGCGAGCTCTTCCTTGAGACCCTTATGCTGAACGGATCCATTCCTCCTCTTTGAAGGCCTGGCACCGTATAAACAGGTGTTGAGACATGAAGAAAGATTGGTGACCCTCTGCTCCATGCATAAGCCCATAGTGAGGGACATGACTAGCACCGCTCTCCTTAGGAGGCGGCGGAAACGCTGTGTGGGCTGCTGACCACCTCATTAAGGGGGCTCCACTAACCACTGGGGGTGACTAATGGAGAAAATCCATCAGCAGTGGATTGACTGTGCACTCATCCCCATCCAACCTCAATACATTCTGCAATCAATAGGCACACCTCATGCCTGAACCAAACCTGTGAGAATAATCTAGCTCCCACACAGACTGCAAGAACATTTATCCCCAGCAGAGCATTACCCGAGACACCAATAGTCCGTCCGCAGCATCATAAGCGACAGTCACAATCATTAGTATAGAGCCGAGAGCCTTTGCAATGCAAGACTCCTGAGTATCCTCCACTACAGTGCAGCAGATTTACCCTGCACAGGAACACCTGTGGACCCTGCTCTGCTGCTGCACAGATCCCTCCAGGATGAGTCCACATCCCTGCTTGCCAATGTTCTCACTGCTGGACTTGGTAGTGCCTGCCTCATGCTACCCACAACAGTTACCTTCAGGAAGTGTCGCAAGCTGCTGGATACTCTCTGCGGTGTAGGCTGGATAGTTTTCATGCTGGTGGACAGTGACGCTGGACTTGTATTCAGGTGAGATTTGTCCTGGTCCTTGCTGCTTGTCTGGTGTAGCTGAAGAACTGGCTGCTGCTGACGATTCCTGTTACAGATCCCCTTCTTCAAAGGGAAGGCTCGCTGGTCGTAATCTAGGCCTGACCACATAGGATCGCTGGGAGTTGCTAGGTGGAAGCTTTATTTACCTGGTCGACCTGTGCTTGCCCCTGCCTCTACAACCTCGATCCTGTAAGGTTTCCTCTTCCCCAACGGACTCCCACATGCTCCCAATGATAGTCTCCATCTCCCTCACGGTCCTCTCCCAGTTGTACGGTCATGTCCCAGCTCCTTGTTCCCATGAGGTCTGTCTCTCAGGGATGGCGGCCGTTCATCTTGTACATGTAGTCGATTTTTTTCTGCATATGACCTTTGTCCTTCTTGAGGTGGGTTCATTCTCTGGCACCAGTGCAGGGATCTTGTTCGGCCAGGTGTAGCACTGGTTGCAACTTCCCCCATTACAGGGGGGCACTGGAGGCTGCAGGCTCTGGTGCTGCTACTGCTGGGGCTGGGGGGGGTCACAACTCCCTGTATTGGGGAGACCCGCTCCGGTTCCTCTTAGCTGGGTGTTATACAGGCCTTGTAGCTTGGCTGCTGCCCGTATTGCCGTCCTCCACCTTACTGCCACGTGTTTGCATGCTGTCCCAGATCGGGTCAGTTTCACAACTGCATCTTACCTGCGGGCTGCAGATTTTGGCTGGATGGTTCGTCTCAATACTTCTACAGAGAGATTCTCGGATGTCTGCCCGGGGTCTGGCTGGTCTACCACTGCAGGCTCAAATGGCGGGCTGCATCCCCCATGCTGCATGCCTGGCGGGTTCTTGTCTCCAAACTTTTTGATCATGCTGCTTCTTTCTGGTCAACGTTACGTCCTCATACATTCAACATTACGGGTCGCTCTTCACTGTTACAAACAGCATCGCCACGACTTTGGGATTTACATCCCTAGAAATTGGAGCCTGGGAGTCTAATTCCTCAGATTAGGCCGTGAAGCTGGCCTTGAGCTTGGGGAAGTTCCCCTGGCGCAGGGTGGCCACCAGCCCTGGCTTTCTCCAGACATCAGACTCAGCAACACACAACCTCTCTCTAGGGAGCAGTATTTTTTTTTTAGGCTTATGTCCCACACTGCAATAAGAAAACGATCGTTATCTCCGGCGCTTTTCATTTTTTAAAAGCTCCGCCGATACCCCGATCGTTAGTGAGCGGCCTTCAATTGACGGGCAATAGAAAAGACAAGTTGTCAAGTCTAACACAGCTCGTCCTTTCTCTGCCCGTCTTTCCGGACAGGCGGCGTATTAATACAACATGCTAGTATAATATACATCCGCGTAACTACGTCTTTCTTCGACGTTGTCCCAAACAATCTATTGTAATGGGCGTCGGTGAACACGAGAAGCGACCGCGGCTTTTGGCACAAGAACGATGACCAAACCCCGGTCCTCTGCAATCAGAGAAAAAACAGCCCGCTTTTGGGGGCTGTTTTTTTGTCTGATGCAGTGTAGACGCGTAGCCTTATAGTTACAATATATACTTGTACATAGGAGGCAGTATTATATGTAGTTATATTCTTGTAAATAGCAAGGCAGTGCATTATAGTAAGTTAAATTCTTGACAGACGGCGGCAGTATTATAGTAGCTTATACTTTCTTGTACATAGAGCAGTATTATAGTAGTTATAAGCTTGTACTAGTGGGCAAGTATTATAGAAGTTATATTCTTGTACAATCTATGGGGCAGAATTATAGTTAGTTTATAAAATCTTGAATCTCTCTTAGGGGGCAGTATTATGCACTAGTATTATATTCTTGTACATTAGGAGGGCAGTATTATGGTATTATATTTCTTGTACATAGGGGGCAGTATTATAGAAGTTATATTCTTGTACATTGGGGGCAGTATTATATTAGTTATATTCGAGTGTACATAGGGGCAAGTATTATAGTATCTATAGTTCTTGTACATAGCGGGCAGTATTATAGTAGCTATATTCTGTACATAGGGGTCAGTATTATAGTAGTCTATATTCTTGTACATAGTGGGCAGTATTATAGTAGCTATATTACCTTGTACATAGGGGGCAGTATTATAGTAGCTATATGCTTGTACATAGGAGGCAGTATTATAGTAGTTATATCTTCTTGTACAAAGGGGCAGTATTATAGTAGTTAAACTTCTTGTCCATAGTGTGGCATGTATTATAGTAGTTATATTCTATGTACATAGGGGGCAGTATATAGTAGTTTATATTCTGTAGATAGGGGGTCATATTATAGTAGTTAATATTCTTGTACATACGGGGGCAGTATTAGAGTAGCAATTTCTTGTACATGTAAGGGGGCAGTATTATAGTAGCGAATGCGTCTTGTACATAGGGGGCAGTCATTAAGTAGTCTATATCTTGTACATAGAGGGGCCGTATTATAGGTAGCTCATATCTCATTCTTGAACATGAGGGGCATGTATATAGTAGTTAATATGCTTGCACATAGGGGGCACAGTAATATACGGTAGTTATATTCTCATGTACATAGGGGGCGAGTATTATAGTAGTTATCATTCTTATACATAGCGGGCAGTATTATAGTAAGCAATATTCTTGAACGCGATAGGGTCATATTATAGTAGCTATATTCTTGTACATAGGGGAGCATAATTATAGTAGTCTAATATTCTTGTACATAGGGGCAGTATTCATAGTAGCTATATTCTTGTACATAGGGGCAGTATATCTGAGCTGCGTATCTCGTACATAGGGGCAGTATCATAGTAGCTATATTCTTGTACATAAGGGGGAGTTTATAGTGGTTATACTTTCATACATAGTAGTCCGTTAAAAAAAAAACAAAAGAATACAATTAGCAACTCTACCAGACACATAACTTAAGCTGGTCAAAAATAACTAAAGAATAACTAAAATAAATTGTGCATTTCAGAAACCTGAAGACAGTAGCAATGAATCAGTGAATATGCCAAGCGATGCCCCTGGCACTTGTGCATTTCTGCAGGCAGATGCGGAGCTCGCACAGTCTATGGGCGTAGACCAAGCAATACATTAGTGATGCGAATAATGAGGTTCATGTCAGGTGCAATTATAAGTGACCCTGGAGAATCAAGTACAGGACGAGCTGAGGACCGCTGCCTGCAATGTGACTTACAAGTTGATAGTTCCAGTGGTCAGGGCGCTGACGATCCACTGCAGATCGAGGGTCTTGAAGGGAATGAGGACCATGCTTACGTTATCCTGCAGGTTGCGCACGCTCTCGGGGTACACAAAGTGGTGAGTGGTCTTATTCCCAACGTCCTTCTCAAATCTTGCGGTGGGAGCGTGGTTCATCCTGAAAGAAAGAGAAATTCCGGTCACTATCTACCAAAAGTACACAATATTCAGATTAGCAAAGGGGGGATTCTGAACATTTGTAGTTAAAGGGGTTTGTCTCCAACTCAATTTATGTTAAAGACCTTTAAAAA
Source organism: Phyllomedusa bahiana (assembly GCA_025379985.1). Taxonomy (NCBI): domain Eukaryota; kingdom Metazoa; phylum Chordata; class Amphibia; order Anura; family Hylidae; genus Phyllomedusa; species Phyllomedusa bahiana. The sequence continues at coordinate 9,040 of JAODAL010072064.1, forward strand.
ACAAGTCCCCACTATTGATTTGTAAATATATCCTCCATATCTCAGTGTCCTACCAATCCCTTGATATCCCCTCTTGTATGGGCTGCATCAGCTCTCAGGTCACGATATAGCTCACGACACTGTTTGATCTCTCCTGATAGCTGCCAGCACTGGTTTGACTATAGCTAGCAGATCTGGTCTTACTGCAGGTTAGTAAAGCCAGTAAACACGCCCCTTAATCAAAACCAAGAAAACAGGGTCACTTGAGTGAGATGAATCAATATAGTGAGACAACCCCTTTAAAATAAAATGATTTTTTCTCACTACAGCGATGGTCTTTAACATGCAGGGAAAAGGTACCAAATACATTGCATTGCTATCTTGACTACTTTGGGCAGGAGTGCGTAAATAAGATTTTATCTCTCCTCTTGAAGCCACACAATTTCTCTTGGGGCTACCGACCAAGCCCTCTCCCCATCTGTCTACTCTGTCTCTTATCTGATTTGATGCCAAGCTGGCCATCAATTCCAGTCAATGGCGTCATATCCTAGCAACGCAGTTTATTTACCTAACTAAAAGGGCACAAGCATTATGTAACCTTGTGCACAAAAACACATTATAAATCCCAGCAGTCATATCACTGCATTAGAACAGTCTAGGAACCAGTTACACAGCCATATTCCAGTCCCTGCTAAGAGAACCAACCCACCAGCCTAACCAGGCAAGTGCGATCTGAGCTTCAGTAGCTAGTGAGAGAACTGCATGGTGAGAAACAAACACTTGCAATTAGACTGTTTTAATTCCCCACCACTATTTCAATATTTTTTGTCTATGCGTGTCATAAAGGGGATCTCCAGTATCCAGGATGCTAGTAACTAGACTCAGACTACTTAGGGCTATTACCTCCACTGCAGTGGACAAAAAAAAACCTGAAAACGAATTACTAAAAACGTTCAAGAAACTGGTTTAGCGTGTCCACTGCCTGTCAAAAGCGAGCTTGAAAAAACTATCTGCTTTTTTTTTTTGCTGTTGCGTGCTACTACTTATTAAATTTTGCACCAGATTCTTGCACCAAAATCCACAAAAACCCACATTATACTTTCATGTAACAAGATAAATCTAGTAATTTGGCGTCAAAATCTGAAAGAAAAGGAGAGATATTGCGGCAAATTTCCGTAAAAAAAAACTATTTTTAGTTGTCAGAAGTGAGATTCCTTTATTAGCCACCAAAAATATCCTTAAAAAAAATGTGATTCTGGTGCTAAAATCCGTAATCTGGGAGCTGCGAGTGAAAAAAAAAAAACGTATTTTACCGATAGAAGCGTGAAAAGCTGTAAAAAAAAAAAAACGTTAGCGAAAAAAATATGAATGCGCAAAATAGTTAGTGACCAAAGGCATGACATTTTATTACGAATGTTACAGGAACAAGGTACACATCAGTACACTTGTACTAATGCTAATTTGAGATAATATTAACCTTTGTTACACACCACTATTAGGTGGTCGATAACTTGGCTCCTGGTAGGGTTTTTTTCATTGAGAAAAAATCGCGGCAAAAAACGCAACAAAAGACTCCGGGGGCGTGCCGGCAGGGCGCTATCTCCATACAGACTCTGTAGTTAAATTTCCCTGCCCGTCCTCTGGCGTTTTTTAGAGCATGTTGCAAAATACGACCAGACAAAAAAAACGAGCAAAAAAAGAGCTCAGTGGAGACAGCATGAGGGATTTAACATTAGACGTCATATGGGGAAATGATTTACCACTAAAAAAATTTGTTAAAAACATATTAGATGAGCCAAGTTTGTCGAGGTTGTAGCAAGCTTGAATCATTTGGACGTAGGAAAAAGTATAACGCGTTTCTGTCAGCAGCAGGCACAAACTCAAGGGATACGAGATACATAAAGCAGATTCCAATTACTATGTGACAAATCTCAGCTCTTCAGAACAATCCACATAGAACTAATCCGTTCATCTTTGGAAAATAGCAATAGGTTTCCATCAATCGGTGACTCCTACATGCTAATAATCTTGTCCTGCAGACAGGTTTGCGCAGAGCTGAAGACTGTGTAAATAGTTCTGGTGATGAAGATCTTTGCTTCTATCCAGAATAGAGAGGCGGGAGAGCTAAAGGGAGATTAGCATTGCAGACTCCTACTCTCCCCCCACCATATGTTTAATAACCAAAACACATTATCTAATTCAATCTGCATAGAAGACAATTACGCTGAAAAGTGAGTCTTTTTAGAATAAAATGTCAGTCAACCTCTGCCACGCGAGAAAAACACGCTTTCATTATTTTCACTCAGCAAGCCCGTGAAGAATGGAACCGCCCAGGCCAGCGAGACCAATAACAGGTATTTGGGAAAGGATGGCGCTTAAAGAAGGTAAAATGACTTTGTATTTTTATCTTGCAGATTGGAATAAAAATATAGACCAGTTCAGGTATTCGTATTCCTACAAAACCATCAGGATAGGAACATAAATTATAGACTAAAGAAAATGAACGACCCATTACTGATCCTCCCCCTAGTACAGGATAATTAGCTTTGAAACTCACACCAATGTACAAAAATATAACTGCTATAATACTGCCCCCTCACAAGAATATAACTGCAATCATAAGTGCCCCCCCCCCCTACGTAACAAGAATATAATCCTACTATAATAGTGCCCCCCTATTACATAAATATAACTACTATTATACTGCCCCTATGTGAAACAAAAATATAACTGCTATAAATACTGCCCCAATGTAACACGAGTATAACTTACTATAAACACTGCAGACCTATGTAACAAGAGTATAACTACTATAATACAGCCCCCAGGAACAAGAATATAACTATTCATAATACTGCCCTCCATTACAAGAATATAACTATTTATAATACTGTGCCTCCTATTTACAAGAATGCATAATTATTATAATACTACCCCTCTATGTAGACAATATATCTACTATATACTGCGCCAAATGTCCAAAGAATAAAACTACTATATATACTGGGGCCTCTAATGATACACAGAATATAACTTAACTATAATACTGCCACCCTATGTACAAGAAATATAACTAGCTATAATAACTGCCTCCTATGTTACAAGAATAGTAACTAGATCACGCAAAAAAGTAAACAAGGAGCAGAAGAAAGCGCACCTCGTGCACATAAACTTTTGTAAGAAGTATAAAAATTCTGGTGTAATTAGTCTCTCATCATGCTGGACGGAGTTGTGCGAGGTAAATTGCACAACTCAATATAAGCGTTTTGTAGCAAATTGACGATCACCCGAGATCAAAGCCGCGTGCCTGCCAAACTCCAAGTCAGATCGGTGATTCCCTCTACAATTCTCCAGGTGGAGTCTCCGGCAGCAAAAAATAGTCCCAATGTGGCTTTCACATCCATCACCATAGGCAAGCAGGAAACCAGTCAAAACTTGGTGTAGCGCTTCAGGCGATGGGTAAACTTAAAATAAAAAAAGGACGAGACACTAGGCATCTATCCAAATTAATATGTCTCTTTAATGTCCAAATTTAAAGGCAGAACCGCAAATGCGTTTCCCCAAGATCTACACTCCTGCTTCATCAGTTGCATGTGTTCACACTGCATGATTGTCCTTTATATATAAAGTTTTACAATCACTCAAACGCGCGCACATAAGAATATAAACACTTACATTTTTGTTGCAAAAATATAAATAACTGTAAGAAAATATAATAAATTTATAACAATTTCTAGAAAATACCTTAATCTCTTGGAAAAAAAGATTTTTAAAAAATAAATAAGAATGTACCGCATTTCGGGGGGACACTAGGGGAGCACTTGTCCTGAATTTCTATGTTGAGGCCCCAAATTTTTATCGACAAAGTTTTAAAACGGCAAGGTTTTTAAGGTGACCGGGAAAATTTTCCCGATCATTGCGATAATTTTAAAGGGTTTAAAAACTTGGGATCACTATTTAAAAACGCGCCCTTTTTTGGCGCTTTCCCGTAATTTTGGCCGGGCCCGCAATGAGATTAAAAGAATAAGCAGGGGGAGTTTTGTTTGCGAAAGTCAGAAAGGGATGTGTATTTGGTTTTCATTGGCTGGAAAAAAACACATACCAACGTTTTACATAAACCGCGGGTTTTCCCGTTTCAACCTCAGGACTTTTCCCGCGTCCCATAGGGATAGGACCCCGGCCCCTCTGGCCGTTTCCCCAAAAAGCTCAGCGAAATTATCCCCTTTTTTGCACAGGGGAAACCTCTACTAAACTTTATCCTTCCCTTTTTGGGTTTGATTAGAGATTTTTAAGATTTTATGTATTTTGCTAAGAATTTTAAAACAGAATTTTACCACGTAAATTCCCGGCGGGGGGGAGCGGGGGGGGGGGGGGGGGGGGGGGGGGGGGGGGGGGGGGGAGGGGGGGGGGGGGGGGGGGGGGGTGGGGGGGGGGTGGGGGGGGGGGGGGGGGGGTGGGGGGGGGGGGGGGGGGTGGGGGGGGGGGGGGTGGTGGTTGGGGGGGGGGGGGGGGGGGGGGGGGGGGGGGGGGGGGGGGGTCGAACACAGACAAGCTCTATCTAAAAAGAAAACTGGAAAAAATTTTTCCCAAAAATTAGTGTAACAATTTTATTTGGGAAAATCTTTTTTTATTAACAAATTTGGGTATTGAAAATTCCTGGGGTATTGGGCCCGCCAAATTTTTAAATTTGGAAAAAACATCATTTCTATTTAAAAGCAGGTCCCCTTTGTTTTGCTGCAAAAAATCCACTTTTATTATCAGTTTAAAACATTTTTGGGAAAAGGGGTTCAATTTTTTACCCATTTTCACCTGTGAAATGTTTTATTTTAAAACCACCTTGCCCTTTAAATTTCAAAAACCAGCCAATCTTGTAGTCACACAGGGTTTTTTTGTTGCCAAAAATAAACCCTTATCTAAAAGAAAACACACAGTTTTCGTGTTTTTTGATTTTGCGCACCCAGCAAATTTTTTCATTGACGGGAGCAACACTAAATCTTAAAACAGCAATTCCCAATTCACCACAGGTAATTGAAAGGGGCAAAAAAAACCGTTTTTTTATATTAACACATAAGTTACTTTTTTTTTGACTTTTGCGCAAACCCCGCATTGTTCATTGAAAAAAAAAGCACCCTCTACGTAAATCTTTAAAAAAGCAATTCTATATTCAAACCCCAAAAGGGAAATTTTAAAGGGCAAATAATATCTTTTAAAATTTCCAAAACTAACAGAAACGTGGGTTTTTTTTTTACTTTTGCCCATTTCCCGGGTTTTTTGAAAAACCCCCTTTCAGTTAAATTTTAATCCCCAATTTTGTTTTGTTAAAGGGGTTTTTAGAAAAGCTGTGATTTGCCCCCTCTTTTAAAAAAGAACTTTTCCCAAAAATAAATTCCCTACCTTCTTTAAATTTTTTTAAAATTTCCCGAAAATTTGGGCAAAAACAGGGGGTTAAAAACAGCAAAGAGGGGGTAGCACATGGGGGTAGAGGGACAGGGGAAGGTTTCCCTTCCAGTCTGGCCCACAACACCATGCCACGGATCGTCTTTGCAGGACCGTCAGGGGCCCGCATCGCTGGGTCGCAGGGCCCCCGTAATCCCAAATAACGAACATCGGCGCCAATCTGGGCCTTTAAATGGGTTTTAAAGCAACCTTTATCTTTGCAATTTCCCTTTCCTCCTCGTCCCGGGATCAAAGGCCCCCAAATGTCCGTCATCACATCATCACATCCGTCCAAAATAAGACCCCCAAAAGTTTAAATCTTTTACCCCCACTGTGGGTTTAAACCCTTTGTCTAAACCCCCTTTGATGACAAAATGCGGTTGGGGCAGAAGGCAGTTAAAAGATCAAAAGGAGAATTTTTTTTGCCCCTGACCCCCCCGGTTTTCGAAAGCCCATCAAGGGGGTGAAGGAAGCCGGGCAATCGGAAAAACCCGGGCGGACCCCGGGAAAACGGCCCCTTTCCCGGGCCCCCCTTTCTTGTAAAACCCCCCCCTTTTGGGTGCGAAAGTCAGGAAAACCAAATTTTACCTTTGTTGAAATTAAAAAAGATTATGGCGCATTGCGGATCCAACCGGTCTTTTCCGCAGAATTTGCTTGCGAGCCGCTTCATCACTGGACCCAGGGGGGAAACGTGGGGATGTCAAAACGGGTTTCCCCCCACAAAAAAAGGGAGAGGGGGGTCGCAGAATCCCCCTGATATTTATTCCGCCAAACCACGGTCAGCGGGAAACCCCCCCCTCGCTTTATTTTGCCGTC